>OZ022245.1:16584569-16632069 GCA_963978895.1 Erpobdella octoculata | reverse complement strand
CCCATAGCCCTCATTCACTAACGCGGCTAAGAGGCGTTCCAAAATAAGAAACAGAAGCAAGACGAATCAAAACAAGTTAATTTAAATTAAGTTCCATTAGAGTTCGAAACAAATTAAATTAAATTCTATTGGAGTGCAAAAGTAAAACGAAAACGAGATTACTTCAAATTAAGTAAACGAGTGAGCGATAAGGCACGAACGCGACAACTGAAAGGTGAGAGAGCTAGACAAGGTGAATAACTGTAGTTGTAGGTGTGTGTACGAATATGGGGAGGGGAGATAGTGTACGAGAAACGTCTTGTAGGTAGAATTGGTGGAATTTATAGGTGTACAATTGGTGTATGGCGCGGGTGGTGTACAAACTAATGAAGTACAAATAGGAAAGAGTAACAGTATGTGTGTGGACGTACATTATTTCTTACCACACACATACTATTTTGGACAACTTACAGATGACGAAGGCAATGCATTTGAAAGTGGTTACCTGTTTTGCAAGGCTTGCTTGGAAGAAAAAAAAATTAGGCGATCAAGGGCATATTTCGAAAGTAGCGAAGTTTTCTGAAAGTACTTCATCTGTAAATTTAAACCTACATTTACGTGAAAAGCATGACATTTCAACAAACAGCGAAGTGAAGATGACAAAGATTTTAGGCTATTTGAAAAAGTACGACGCTTCAAGTTCATCCTTGGGAGATACCGCCACATCACCTCATGAAATGAATCGTGATTTGGCTCTTTGGTTTTGCCGAGATTTGATACCATTCGAGACCGTCGACCGTCCAGGTTTGAAAGGATTTTTCAGAAAAAATGTTAAGCATATTATCTTACTTACACCAGAAAGACTTGCAAACCTAGCCCTTGACGACATCTACGAAGCTACCAGGATTGCTGTAAAGAAAAAGCTGGAGGGAGTAAAGTCGATTTGTGTAATGATGGACGGATGGACGTACAAATACAAGGCCAGACCTTATTTGGGTGTGCGATTGGCATTTCTGAAGGACTGGTCCTACGAAGTGGTAACAGTTGGATGTCACGTTGTGTCATCTCACGCTGCTAGAGCTGTAAACGATCATGTAAGAAAACTGTTGAAAACGTACTTCCCTAATTTCCCTGATCCGAAGAATGCTGGTATGTACATTACCAGTTGCCATAATGGCGCAGCAAATATGGTGGCTGCTTTGCGACTGATGAAAGTGGACAATTTTCAACATTGTACTGCTCACGCTCTGCATTTGCTACTTACTACCGATGGCCTTAACAAAATGGATGAGGCAGTTGAGATTATTCAAAAGTGCAGAAAAATTGTTACAAGCCTGCACTTCAAAACACTGCAACTGGAAGAAGAAATTTCTGCATCGACTGACAAAATGTTTATTGAAAAATTGCAAAATACAATGGCTGAAGTCAGCGACGTATTGGAAATCGATGAACAAATTTCACTGGACACGTCAAGTTCAAGCGAAGACTCCGAAGAGAAAAGCAGTGCTGCTACTTCAAATTTCACGTCGTTAAAGTCATCTTGTCCTACAAGATGGAATTCTACATTGCACATGATTGACTCAATTTTTGGACTTCGAGATGAAGTACAGAACCTGCTGAAGCTCATAGGGCATTCAGAACTTTTATTGCACTCAGATGATCTAGACTTCTTGTCCGAATTGTCTTCTTTCCTCCGACCTTTCGAGGAATTTACTACACTGTTTAGCTCTTCTGTGCCATCCTTGTCACTCATTCCAGTGATGAAAACGCGCATTAAGAAGATATGCTCTTTACAGCAGAATGAAAGTGATATCATGAAGGCGATAAAAATGGCTGTACTCGCTAAAGTTGACGATCGTTTCCCTGATTCTGACAACATTGTTCTGCATCAGGTCTTGGATTCAGGAACTAAAAACTTTGTGGACAGACAATTTGCAACAGCCACATTACAACGTGCTTTCAAGAATGCCTGTGATCGAAAGCTGATCACTCTCAAATTAAGACAAGAAGAATCAGCTGTTTCCAGAGGAAGTGATGATGCTGATCAGTGTGACGTCGTGCAACAGAAGAAGAAACTGCGCTTAATGATGCTGAATGAGATGAGAGCTGCACACGCAGCAACGGATGATAGCGATGACATGGCAGTGGAGATCGCACATTATCTGTCCTCGCGCTTTGATGTTGATTGTGTGCTGCAGTTCTGGAAAAGCAATTCTGCTCTGTTTCCCAAAATGAGCCGCCTCGCAGAGATCATTCTGGCATGTTCATCTACATCCGGGCCAGTAGAATCGATGTTTTCAATTACTGGTTTGATTGCGAATTCACGCAGATCTCGGCTGAGTGCTGTGAAGTTAAACAAAATTTGTTATGTCCACGACAATCATAAATTTGTAACAGAACAGTAAGCAGTAATTTCCATCAACGACTGATGCTTACTGTGTTTTTAGTATGTTTGTGTGTGCACGTTTTAGTTCATTTTCTTAGTCAATATCATGGATATATGGTCTGGTCTTAGACTTTGTCGTTTAAAGCTACTCTAGTCTCTAGACTCTACAGAGAAAATGTATTATTTGTAGTCGTAGTCATAGTCATTTAGTTTGGTTCTCAATTGGATTATTTGTTTACTCAAGCGAGTGAAATGAATGATGAATTGTTCTCGAATTTGAATGGATTGCAAAGCTTGAAGCCTTGAACTTTTGTTATTATTTCATTAAATTAGTTTTCATTTGTGATTTTATGACATTTTTAATTCCAGTATGTTGTATTACAAATTTATATTGACTTAGTCATATTAATACTACTAACTACCCAAAAACATTATACAACTACTTGTTTAATTTATTATTCGCGGTTTTTCGGCTCAGCCGAATTTCAGCCGCATTTTTGTTCTGTTCAGCTGAATTTTTCGCTTTACGCGCTTTTTCGGCTCAGCCGAGTATCAGCCACATTTTTTGTTCAGCCAGCCATAATTTTTTTTAAATCGGCTTGTGGGTCTATCTTCACAAATAACGTTCTAGGAATCAGCTTTCAGTGACGGGTTGGGGATGTCTGAGACGTGGTCACAAGAACTGGCAAAATGACTCAAAGAAGTGGTTAACAAAACTTACAGAATCACTAATCCAGACTTTTTTCCCAAATTTGCAAGGCGAGTTTCCTCCGTTTTTAACGTTTTCTGTTTTCCATTCTATGCAAACGTTTTTGAGTCGCTTTAAGATACGGTTGCAAGACACCTGCGGACAAAATCACTATTTCCATGGACGTGTGAGTGTTTATTACCCTGATTTCTTGCACATGCTTCACTGCACATCCTCTGCAAGATTCCGGTGGACTTTTACAAAATTTTGCAGCCTTGTTAGTCAACATGGATCATCTAACAATCTTTAATATTCGTTACATTCACCGGTAACGTGCTTTTAACTCAAACTTGCACAGGTTAGCTAGGATCACTAAACAATCCATAGACATAAAATTAAAATGTTTTAGACTGGTATCAGTTAACCAATGCATCAGTATGAAATAATCCACTAGAGTACTGCATTGGTCTAATTTTTGCGGTCCGACCCGATTTTACAGACTTAAAATCTCTATACTTGGCACAAAAATCTCGGCACATTCCGTTCAATACTCTGTGATCCATTGCACAACAAATGCCATGCATACCAGAACTGAATGATTCTGCAGAGTAAAAAAAAATCAAACCTTAATGGAAACGGCTCGTTCAGCGCCGCATTCTACGCGACTGCTTTATAAAATATGGACTGAAGCAGCTGAAGCAGTAAACAACATAACCAGTTATATTCTGAATCGAACTGGTCTGACAAACAAGTGAACCGTTAAAACTTTATTTTTCACAAATCCTTTTTATTTTGTAATTCGGCAGCTTCTAAATTTTGCAAATAATTTTTTAATTATAAAAATATACAAAATGAAAGAATATTGACCACGGTCTTTTAAATACTTTCATCCACCAAATTTCAGCTAGATTAGATGACGCGAAGTTTGATTTTCTAAGCATCAAAAGATCCCAACGCATGGTTCAAGCAGGCAAGCACACACTACAAGATTGATTTAAAAATAGTAAGCTGATAAACATGTACCAACAGATCATCTGAAGACTTTTAGAACTGAATGTTTATTTAGTGCATGTAACAAAGCAAACATGGCGACATTTAGATGCTAAAGCTGTTTGAGAGCATCTACCAACTAGATAATAGTGTGTGTAATGTATTATTTTTTATCAAAAAGCCTTTCAACTAAAACAAATCACAAAAGCAAAAATCAGTCAAAAACCTAATCCACAATGTGTATTTGTAATATTGATTTTAATTTAGTGCAATCGTTACTATGACTCTATTAATTAGCGAATAGATTTAATCAAAACAACAGCTTTTGTGATGTGAAATAAAATTGCTTTGTCACAGCACGAACGATTTCACTCATAAAATCGCGCGACAAAATTTTCCAGAACTGTGACCTGTTTGAACTCATAATTAAGGTATTTCCACCTGCATACCGTACAGGTAAGCAGCAAGATTATGCTGCTGTCACCTGATGCTTTAACGGGAAGGAAACATCCTCAATATACGACAGTCTCGCATCTCCGCCATATTTATCGAGCTTGATCGGTGGAAAAAGTTTGTGGGTGGTTTAGTGATCAGGACGTTCAATGTCACATAAAAGTCGTGCAACTGCAATTGTTGAGCCGATGTCTTCCGGTGGCTCACGTGATCTGTCGTGTGGACAAGACCAATCTACAAGTGAGTCACTTCTTTATTTAATTGAAGAATTTACAATAATTTTCAGATAAATAATTATTACTTAAATTGGTTTACATTTTCTAATGAGTTTACGTAACATATACTTTTTAAAAACAGTAGGAAGACATTTATAATTTATTGTTTAACGTTTTGACTGCAAAATTAGCATAACGTTGGACTGAATTGTTGACGTCAACACAATCTGCTATAATAATATTTTACAGCAGGAATTAATTGGACAAAAACCACAGAGATCTGGTTTTGAAAAAAAAACCATAAGCTCATATGTCTTTCCAGTCAATTTATTTACTTATGGTTTGTTTTTTAAGTTTCCCTTCTTGTTTGTTAAACGTTTGGGATGGTTCACGTCGTTGGTTTAATTTTGAACATATGTTAGAAGAAATTAGCAAGCAGTTTTTAGGCCATGTAAACAACGCGGATTTCTAAATATGAGTTGCCAAACATTTCTTAATTAAAAATCAGCTCCAGCGTGTTTTGTTTGAAAAGCACTAAAGAAATTCAAATTGCTTAATTTTCTGATACTTTCGAAACCGACGTAGCGTCGATTAATTTACACGTTTCTTCAACCTTTTATAACGGGTTACTAACAAACCCTAGACATCGTAAGTATATATCTTTGCTACCAACACTCTGGATGCTGTAAGTTGTAGCAAACTGAAAACGCAGACAATATGTTTGTCATGCAGTTTGAACAAAATTTTAAAATTTAGACATTATTTTTAGAATTTTATTTGTAATGTTTTTGAAAAGACGTTACAACAGCTATTTCAATTGTCACGTCAAGTATTAATTCTGCTTCTGCTTTTAATTTTCACCCACATTTTCAATTAAATACATTCTAAGTTTAATAAAATGTCATTAAAATTGCATACTCTTTTAAACCTATTTTTTTTAATTTGTCTATTTTTTTCATTATCAGCCATTAAATGTTTTTTTTGTATGTGGTTTTTTCAAATTCAGCCATTCAAAGAGAAGACCATTCCTAAACGTTTCCAAGTAAAAAATCATCTGCGATTGGCTAATAAAACTCACTCGCTTCGCGTGCGTAAAGTTTATACTATAGTAACGTTTTGATGTTGTTTTTGAGCTTAGAGTGCGACTACCTTTACTATTAATATGTGAATCTCACACGCTTCGCGCGCGAAGCGTGCGTCAAGTGCTGGTTCCCTACTATAAAAGCGCAATGGTGTATGTCACCCGATTAGCATCTGCAGGTCTGAAAAAACTCACGTTGATAGATTATGAGACGCTGAACACGGTTTTTTAGGGCACTTTTTTGTTAAAATGTTTAAATAAAAAGTTATTAGCGTCGAAAGTTTAACGCTTTACGGATATATATAAAACAGCATACGTCATTTCTGAATATAAGTTGAAAATAAACAAATCACCATAGGCTGGTTTTCTCAATAATTTTGAGATTACGTCATCACTCATCATCGTACGTCATCGTTCAATATAAACAAGTTGAAAATAAATAAATCACCGAAGTAGAAGGCCGGTGGTTTATTCAATTTTGAGAATACGTCATCAAACAACATAAACAAGTTGAAAATTAACAAATCGCCAATGTTTTTCTATAATTTTGAGATTATGTCATCACACATTATAAACCAGTTGAAAATAAATAGAGATGGTTTTATTGGTATGCGGTTTTTCAATATCAGCCATTAAAGGTTGTTTTTTCGTAGGCGGTTTTTTCAAATTTAGCCATTTTTCCTATAATTTTGAGATTATGTCATCACACATTGTAAACAAGATGAAAATAAATAGAGGTGGTTTTATTCGTAGGCGGTTTTTCAATATCAACCATTAAAGGTTGTTTTTTCGTAGGCGGTTTTTTCAAATTTAGCCATTCAAAGAGAAGACCATTCCAAAACGTTTCCAAGTGAAAAATCATCTGCGACTAGCTGAAAAACCTCACACGCTTCGCGCACGAAGCGTGCGTCAGATGCTAGTAATAAATATGAACCTGCAGTGAATTTGAACAAAAACACTTCAAAGTTTAAGTAAAACTATTTATATGGAAAAAAGTGATTTTTAAAATTTGTCTCCTTATGTACAAAATTAAACCTCGTAAGTCTGTTTTTAGATCTTTTTCTCATAATAACTCTCCTATCTTCACTATCATGCATTCCTTTGCTAAAGTTTTTTCGCCTACTCTGGTCCTTTTCTCTGGAACTTTCTTCCTCCTTCTCTCACTAAGTCAATGTCACTCACTGTTTTTTGTCACGGACTGAAATCCTTTCTGTTTGAATATTTATGACCGAGCGCTATTGCACGCCACGTAAATTGGCGGGTTGACCGATTGATTGGTTGGCTGATTGATTGATTGATTGATTGATTGATTGATTGATTGATTGATTGATTGATTGATTGATTGATTGATTGATTGATTGATTGATTGATTGATTGATTGATTGATTGATTGATTGATTGATTGATTGATTGATTGATTGATTGATTGATTGATTGATTGATTGATTGATTGATTGATTGATTGATTGATTGATTGATTGATTGATTGATTGATTGATTGATTGATTGATTGATTGATTGATTGATTGATTGATTGATTGATTGATTGATTGATTGATTGATTGATTGATTGATTGATTGATTGATTGATTGATTGATTGATTGATTGATTGATTGATTGATTGATTAAGGAAGATGAAACGTCAGTTGAAAAGATATACCCGTCATTTATGCTCTGCTTTTCATGTTCAACTATTAAAAGCAGCCATATATGGCACTTAACCACACTTACATGTGCTGGCACGCTGTTATTGTTTGAACGGCCGATTAACTCCAATTAAATCAGGGGCGGATACAGGGGCGGATACAGGGGCGGATACAGGGGCGGATACAGGGGCGGATACAGGGGCGGATACAGGGGTGGATACAGGGGCGGATACAGGGGTGGATAGAGGGGTGGATACAGGGGCGGATACAGGGGCGGATACAGGGGCGGATACAGGGGTGGATACAGGGGCGGATACAGGGGTGGATACAGTGGTGGATACAGGGGTGGATACAGGGGCGGATACAGGGGTGGATACAGGGGCGGATACAGGGGTGGATACAGGGGCGGATATAAAACCTAATCCTGTATCCACCCTTGATTAAATAGTGAAATCAGTTTATCCCTACTTCAATAAAACGTTTATAAAAACCAGCACTTGACGCACGCTTCGCGCGCGACGCGTGTGATTTTACATATTAATAGTCAAGGTAGTCGCAATCAACGCACTCTGAGCTCAAAAACAACACCAATGCGCTATTATAGTAATAACTATACGCAATCGAAGCGTGTTACTATTTTAGCCAGTAGCAGATGATTTTTCACTTGAAAACGTTTTGGATTGGATGATTTTTGAAAAACTGCCTACGGAAAAAACCTTTCATGGGCGATATTGGAAAAAAAACATCCTACGAAAAAAACCACATTTATTGTGTGATAGTGAAAAAACGCCTACAAAAAACACAATATTTATTGGATGGTATCGGAAAAAACAGCATACAAAAAAAACAACCTTTAATGGCTGATAATGAAAAAAACCGCCTACAAAAAACCCAACCTTCAATGGCAGATAATGGGAAAACCCGCCGATTTACTACTTCGGTGATTTATTTATTTTCAACTTGTTTATATTGAGTTATGACGTATGCTCAAAATATATCCGCAAAGCGTCGAACTTTCCAATAATAGGAATAATATTAGCAAATTAGTTAATTTTGGTAAATAATAATATTATTAATAATTAAAATAAGAGGAAAAATAATTGCAAAATAGTAAAATGTCGTTAATAATAATTTCATTAAATATATCCGAAAAGCGTCGAACTTTACAATAATAGGAATAATATTAGCAAATTAATTAATTTTTGGTTTTAACAACATTATTAATAAATAAAATTAGAGGAATAATAATTGCAATATAGTAAATTGTCATTAATAATAATTTACAACTTGTTTAAAATTGAGAAAAACCCGCCGACTACTACTTCGGTGATTTATTTATTTTCAACTTGTTTATATTGAAAGATGACGTACGATGCATTATATATATCCACAAAGCGTTAAACTTTCGCAGCTAATAACTTTTTATTTAAACATTTTAACTAAAAAAGTGCCCTAACAAACCGTGTTCAGCGTCTCATAATCTATCAACGTGAGTTTTTTCAGACCTGCAGATGCTAATCGGGTGACATAATACATACATAATACATCCATGCGCTTTTATTTATAAAAAAAACAATTGCAGTTCTCAAATTAGTTCAGTTCCGCAGTTTTTCGCAGCACTTTTTTAACAAAGAGTTTGCTTTTTTTCTTTTTTTTTTGAACATTTATTGAGCACGAAACAAAACAATTAAGTACAACAGTGAAGTTATAAATAAGGAAAAAAAATCAAGTGCTCAAAAGGTTCATCCAAAGGGAATTACTTCCCGCTAACTGGACGACCTATAAACGAAAATTCAGATTTAAATACGAACCGAGACAGAGAAATAAAAGTTAACATAAGTGTATAGGAGTAAACATAAGTATATATAAGTTAACATATCTGTATCGAAGTTAACATAAGTATATGGATATTGAAATTATGAATCTAGCTTTAATATGTAAGATTTCAACGATTTTTTAAATAGCGAAATGCTTTTCAATGAGGATATTGTTATCGGAATATTTGAATACAACCGCGGACCATAACACTTTATGGAGAATGTTTTGAAAGTTGTTCGAGCAAAATCGGACCGAAAGCAATGCAAAGAACGCACATCATAAGAATGTACATGAGACGATTTTGTGAAAAGGTTATCAAATGACGACGGTAACATATGGTTGTCATATTTGTACATGAAAATACTAACAAGAACAAAATTAATTTGGTATACATTCAGTAGGTTGTTCTCGATCATTTTCATTTTACAAGATGATGTAAAGGGCAAGTTAAATAATATTCGGATGATTCTTTTCTGTAAGATGTGGAGAGACTTTAGACGTGTAGGATAATTTGAAGCCCAAACAATATTACAATAGGACAAGTAAGGGTAAACGAGAGCGTAATACAACATCATAGAAATATTTTTATCCACAAATCGACTCACGCGAGATAGAATTCCACAATCTTTTGCAACTTTAGAGGTGACGTAACTAATATGGTCAATCAGTGAGAGGTGCTCATCAAGCAACATTCCAAGAAATTTACGCGAGGAAACTCGCGCAATAGGTTTATCGTCAATAAGAAGTTGATAATCAGAACAAATTAATTTATTTCTATGGTGGAATAGAATATAGTTGGTTTTACTTATATTTAAAGAAAGTTTATTCGCACAAAACCATTTATAAACGGAAAGTAGTTCATGATTAGTAACATCATATAAATCTTTTAGGTTTTCACCAGAAGCAAAAAGGTTGGTATCATCGGCGAACAAGACAAATTCGAGACGATGCGAAACAGTGCACAAATGATTAATGTAGACAAGAAATAAGAGAGGGCCTAGCACCGACCCCTGAGGCACGCCACAAGTTACCCGCCGCGTTGATGAAGTAACTTCGTTGTAGTGGACCTGTTGAGTTCTACCGCTCAAATAATCTTCAAACCACATTAATGGAATCCCTCGGACCCCATAGTGTTCAAGTTTTTTTAGCAAGACTTTGTGATTCACTGTATCAAAAGCCTTGGCAAGATCCAGAAACACGCCGATGATGTAGTCTCCTCGATCCATAGCCTCCGCAACCCTCGAGTGCAACAGAACGAGCGGCATGTAGGTAGAGTGATTTTTTCTAAAGCCGAACTGACTCCTGGTAATGATGGAAAATCTGGCAAGAAATCCATAGAGCCTGGAGTGCATAGCTTTTTCAAAAAACTTTGAGAAGAAACATAAAATAGATATTGGCCGATAATTGGAAATGGTATCTTTTTTGCCAGATTTGTGAAGGGGAATTACCTTTGCCGACTTTAACTGATCAGGAAAAACCCCTGAAGAAAAAGAGCAGTTTGTTATGCAGGAAAGAATATGGGCTATCCGTGGAACAGAACATCTTGCAATACACGGGTCAATTCCGTCGATTCCACGGCTGTGTGAAATTTTTAATCGTGTCGATATTTCAATGATCTCGTCCGGTGTTGTAGATACAGCATCGAAAGAATGGACCACGGGATTACCAAGATATTCATCAAATGTTGCATTAGGAATTAATATATTTTTTGCGAGATCTGTGCCAATGCTGGAGAAATGGTTATTAAACGAGTCAACAATTTCTGTAGGAGAGGTCAAATAACTCCCGTCACCCGCATCAAAAGTCCTGCACTGCTCCACAGAAGATCGCTTGCCCATTAGGCTCCCAATGATTTTCCATGTTTCTTTAGCATTGTTTTGACATAAATTGAATTTTTTTGAATAGAATTCTTTGATTGTCGCAATTTTCATTGATTTGAAGCGATTACGGTACACAGTGAATTTCTCTTTATTGGCCACTGTCGGGCTCTTAAGGTATTTTTTATATAAGGCATTTTTCTTTTTGCAGCACTTCATGAGATTTGGCGTCATCCAATCCTTATCAAATCTAGCAGGACCACGAGTGTATTTAACCAGTGGAAAACACTTGTTATATATTTCGAGATACTTATTAATGAATAATGAGTAAGCAGAGGACGCATCACCACCATCGGCCATCCCAATCACCCCAGACCAGTCCATCTCACCCAACATCTGTTCAAACATCTCTTTCTGTCTCAGGCTGGTCAGCCTTCTAAATGAAATCTGATCTCTTTCAGTATTGGTGCGAGGTGAGAGATCAGTTGACAAAAAAATCGGAAGATGATCAGAGATATCATCAATCACAATCCTAGCAATATAATGTTGTAAGGGGTAGTTTGTAAACATGTTGTCAATTGCAGAGGCATTTTTAGAACTTATCCTGGTAGGCGCCGTAAATGCCGGAAGAAGGCTGTAAGAAGCCAGTAAATTGAAAAAATCAGCCATAGACGAGTTCTGTTCTCTACTGAGAAAATCAATATTGAAGTCGCCTATTAAAAGAATATTCATATTTCTTTTGACGAGACAGTTTAACAAATTGCTGAATTCTATGTTAAAACTGTGTAAATTTGTGTCCGGGGGACGATAAATAACACCCACTAAGAAATTTCCAGTTTTTTGACAATCCATTGAGATTAGAAGAAGCTCGAATGAAGTAACACTGGTGTTCCAGAGTGAAGCATCAACTGTTGAATACTTGATCCGCTCATCAATAAAAATTCCAACTCCACCACCTCTTTTCATGTCTCGATTTTGGAACAGAAAGTGGAAACCCGGTATTTCTATGCCTTTAGACGAATTTTCATCCAACCAAGTTTCTGTGACCGCCAAAATTCGAGCTCGACTTTGGCGAAGTAGTATCTTTAAATCGTCTAATTTGTTTTTCATACTCCTGCAATTAACGTGAAGGAAAGAGAAAAATTCACGAGGCAGTTGATTGGTCAGGTCATTTAAATCTTTTGGAGAAACATAAATGCTGGTGTCTTCATACATTGAACGAAATAAATTGTCATCCGGATCAATACCAGAATCAAATAAAGAAAAATTATCTTCAGACCTCTCAAAACCAAAACAAATTTCTTCTTTAACGACAGAATCCATTGGATGAAATCAAAAGTTTTCAACCTCCTCCAGACTTAGAACTCGGGTGGGCCTGTCAGACTCAGCCCGCCTGACAAAGACCGCACCATTCCAGGTCCAGATGGAAGCAATTCTCTTTTCTTTAAGAAGTTTTCTACCCTTTGAAAAGATGTCGGCATTTTTTTTTGTTAGGTGTTCGTTTATATAAACTTTTTGCGCAGTGTCTTGTTTTCGTAGTAATCTCCTTAATTCATAGATCCTATCTCTGACAAGCCTGGAGGCGAATGTAACAACAATTGGTCGAGGCGCGTTCTTTGGACCCAGTACGCGAAATCCAGCAGTGATGTCACGCTCTGAAATTTCGAGGTCCAACTTTTTCTGACAACATTCTATCACAGCCTTCACCGTATCTTGCCGTGAAGATGGCCTTTGACCTCCCCCATCCTTACTGGCAACAGAGGCTGCTTCTGCGTAAGATGACTCGGGTACACCGTGGAACACAAGATTGCCGCTCCTCATCTGGGTCTCCAATTGATCGACTTTGAGTTGTAGGGTACGATTCTCCTCTGTTAGGAATTTGAGCCTGTCAACAATAGGTTTGATCTCATTCTGAAGGGTCTTTGTTACCAGCTCCATCATTGATTCCTTCAACATCTCTCTGATGCTCGACTCCAGATCAGGTAGAATCTTACCTTTAATTTTATCTGCCAATGACTCGATGGTTTTATTTTCTGTTAACAAATCCATGATTTCCTCATGCTTTGGTGGCTTGCGAGACATTATCTGAGCTAATTCGACTCGAAAGAGTGACTCACAACAACAATACTGAATTCGTGTTCTTCACTAATATCGCCAATTCGACTCGAAGGAGTGGCTCACAACAACAAAATTGAATTTGTATTTTTTACTAATATCGCTACAAATATTTACTAAAACAGACAAAAAACTATACCGTCAGATAGAGATTTTTATAACAAGTTCAGTCGTATAATTTTCTTAACTATTATGTCCCTAAAAATCGTTTATTTAGTTATTTATAAAGCATAACGTAACGCTCCGTTCACCGCTCGCTTGCAAAGAAGAATTGATTTAATTTAAGAAGAACTTGCATAATATCTTGTGTTTAGGCTCATTTAATTTTCTAGTTTCGTTTTGATCAAGTATTCGATAGATTTTCACCTAGACATGGTGACGTGACTTCAACGTATTGATTAATTTGATAACTAAAACCATCACAATAATTTTTAGCAAACTTCATTGAACTCAGCGCCCTACGAGAACTGGTGAAAGCATTTTCCTGTTTGGAAGGCACAGTCCTCGATCAAATAAAGTTTTTCCAAAAAAACAAATGTGCGCCAACTCAAAATGCTGTTCATCCTCCAAAACCGGTGAGGAAGAAGACAAAAAGACACACCATGCTCAATGTGGCAAGCTCCCAAAACGATACAATCATTAGAGAAGATAAGGTAGAATCCCGTTAATAACGATTTTATCATGTTAAAGAAATTATTTAAAGGTTATAAATTTTGCTTGAAAGGTCATAGTGTACTTAAGAGTGGTGTTTCTAAAAGTTGGAGAAATAGATACTTTGAGAGATAGATTTGCAGCCGATGTTCTCATTCAAGCTCGATGGAGAGAACCACTGTTAGATGGAAAACTACATTTGGTATTTTGCTTCAAACGTCGTTGTAGATATAGGTCCATACTGAGAAATATTTTAATGTAAACGATGTTATAACTTGTTGTGCAGCAATACGAAGATGTAGCTTGGGAAAGTTATTGGAATCCTAAGTTGTTTGTGGAAAACATATATGGAGAGCAAAGTGAAGTGACTTACTATTCTTTATCATTCGATGCAAATGGTTTGGCCACAATCACTGAAAAAATGAGGATTGTTGGAACTTTTTTTGAGTTCATGGAGCTAAATCAATTTCCTTTTGACAGTCAGGTGTGATGATCAAACATATAGTTTTTTTTTAATAAATCAAACCACTTGTTTTTATGTTATACATGTATACCATTTTAGGATCTGACAGTTACAGTCAGCACAGAGCGATCAACAAGCCAGGTTGAATTAATAGCCGACGTGTTTGATAAGTCTTTTGTCAATGGTCAGACATTTGTTGACGAGCAGGAGTGGAAATTGCACAGGTTCGAAACCTTCAAAGCTTTCTATTGCGTAGTCTTATTTATCATTTTTGAATTATTTTTTTTTGAAGCAACATCAACACGTGGAATAAAGTGGTGACTTCAACATTCAGCAACGTTCAAACATGCCACCCAGCATTTTCAGCCGCTTGCAAAACATCAAGAAGGCCTGGTTTCTTCGTTTGGAATATTCTTGTAGTTATGGTAAGCATTGGTTATCTCATTTAACTGACAATGCAGAAATAACTCGAATCATATTATTTTTTTCTATAAAATAAGGTAACTTTAAGAAATTAATTGCATTAACTACAACTGAAATCTAATTTTATTATCATACTCTGATGGTCTAAAAATCAGCCTAGGTGATATTCATGCAATTTTACCAAGCATTTTTTATCTCTCCCGCCTGTTTCATTCTCTCATCATCATTGTTATTTCCCATTAGGCCAGTCAGCAGCCTATAAAATATCACGCGTTATATAAATACGTTCTTTCGTTAATGCAAGTTTTTCAAGGCGACAATAATTAATTATAACATGTTTTTTTCAACAAGATACGCAGTCATAGAAAAATTATAAACTGTCTTGAAATGTAATACTGTGAGTCGTATAAATTCATAACAAGCAAATCAAACAAATTGAAAACATGCTTTCTCCAACAGATTGATTTTTTAGTTATTAAAATGTATTTTTATCTATTGTATGCGTTAAAAATTGATATCAGACAATTTTTAATAACACGGTATTTACGTAAAGCAGTTGGGAAGTTGTCTACTCAACGACGCATTGCTATATTTGTAACTTGTAACACGAATTAGGGGATACAATCAATTCTTGCAAGCATGTATAAGACCAAGCCTCTGACTTATGTAGAAAATTTGAAATTTTTTCATTTTTTAATGTGGCTAAATGTCATTGACTTCTAAGCCACATGTGAGTTTTTAGGCGTATCTCAATTTTTTCCTACGTTTTGTGAGCTGGAATCACTGTAGATACTTACTAATGTGTGTCTATAATGATTAATAAAGTAAATAAATTTATAGCTAAAAATAAATTACATTCACTTTTTTTTAGTTCCTCATATGCAGCATGGCGTTTGGCACATTTGCAGTGAAACTGGATTTGCCTCAAAATCGTCTCCAACTTTCTTTCATCCTTCTCCTTACAACAGTTTCTTTTAAATTTGCCGTTAATCAAAGTCTTCCTATGATTTCGTACTTAACATACTTGGTTAGTTGTAAAAATTAGTTTTAATAGTAATTGTAATCATTATTACAATAATTGCAATATTATTTCATAAAAATTATTCTGGTAGTTCTGTTAAGAAAACATGTAATTATAACGCAGGACAAGTACATTCTTGCGTCGATGGGCAATTTGTGTGCAGTCTGCATTTGGCACGCTGTTGTTCCCTTCATCAACGCTAAACAAGGCCTCTCCAGTGCTCAGTTGGCAGACACAATAGCCTTAGTGGTTCTTGGGGCACTTTACATTGCTCTGCACGTCGTATCAATTCTTGCCATCGTCAAACTGGTAATTTTGAATAAAGTTTTTATTATCATAAGTCGATTATCGTCTATTGAAAATTTTTCTCGAAATAGGCCAAGTGGGACAACAAGGAAGCCGCAGAATATGAATTCAACGAGAGCTTGAGTCAGGTGAGATTGATTAAAACTTTTGTAATCTCATAAAGTAATGAGAATGTTTATTTAAAAATTATATCATTTTGTTTCAGTTTGTTTTGTTGTATTTTTGATTTTTGTTGTTGTGTAAAATTTGCTTGAACGCGTATTTTTGTATATACAATGTGCAATTATATAATGCTATCTTGAATGTGTGCAATTAAAAAAGCTTTAAAATATCTATAATGTAGTTGCTAGTTTCAAGTAAGTTTATCATATTTTTTTCCAATATAATGTTTAACCTTTGACTAGAAGTATCGTTCATAATTATCGTAGCAGAAAAAAAGATTCGTTTTGTATGTTCTGCTCGGTAAACTGCGTTTTTTATTTGTGTTTTGTTGCCAAATAAATAAGGTTGCAGATGAAAACAAAATGACGAAAGGCTTTGAATACAAGTATTTATATCCTAGTGGTCTTGATGTCAATATTTTAAGCGATCAATGTTAGCAGATCTTGCCTAACAAATAAACACATTTTTTTTATTATGAAGTACACTCATAACTCGTATTTAGGGTTTCTTCCATATATCTTAAAAGCTATGTGTGTGTTCGTCTTTCACACCCGAACCGCGGGAGCAATTTGAATGGAATTTCGCAAGGAGTTAATTTTTATCGAGAAAGAAGATTTGAGCTATTTAAAAAAATTGATTTATTATTTTAAATTTAATCGTCGAAAAACAAGAAAAACCTAAAAAAAAAGCCGGGCAACGCCGAGTGACTTTGTATATAATTACTCATTACAAAATTAAGAAAGGTTTATTTAGTTATATTGCACGTTGTATTCACATATGAATAGTAAATGTAAATGTTTGATAATTTATATAGCGCCTTTTACAGAGTGGTTCAAATGCGCTGTTCTTTTACATACCCCATGGAGAGAACGATTTTACCCGATAAGTTTTCTGTTGATGTGGGCTACTAGGCAGTGAGTGGGATTTGAACCGTGAAGCTCACATTTAAGGCTAACACTCTACCAACTTAGATAACCTAGCAAAGGGAAAACAGCTAGTTTTAGAGTTTATAAAACACTAGGGATGTGCCGGATATCCGTTTGAATCCGGTATTCGATTGGATATCAGTTATCCGGTATCCTGAAACTGGCACTTAGTGAAGGTCATATGTCAGCTGGTGGAAAACTACTGCAGGCAATCTGGCGAGGACCGTAAATGGTAAAGCCTGACACTGAATACACTGAATTGGTAGAAATAACTGTTCCTTCTAAGCCCGTTTGGACACCCCCATGTAAGATGTAGATGTCACATCTTACGTATATTTGTGTAAATAGCTTATTTTATTGTCTTTTATTATGTTAATAAGTGTATTATGTATGTGCGTCACTTGTATATGTATGTGTATGTCTATATATATATATATATATATATATATATATATATATAATATATATATATATATATATATATATATATATATATATATATATATATATATATATATATATATATATATATATATATATATATGTGTATATATGTATATATATATATCCTGTGTATCCTGAGGGTTGTTAAGATTGGTGTCACTCCGCTTCGCTAATTGCAAGCCAGTCCCAAGCCTGGATAAAGGAGGAGAGACAGTTAAAAAGATCAAACTTTGATCCACGACAGAAAGTACTTATGTGCTTTCTACATACAGCCAATTCAGTCTTAAAACACTTGGTGTAAAGGACTATAAACTATAATAAAAAAGTTAGGATTGGTTTTGGCCAAATACCAATACAATATTGGCAATATTTTTTCGTTATTAGGAATGGTGTTGTCAATACTTTTACTTAAAGGTATTGACTCGGTATCGTAAATACTTTTTAAAAAAAAATTAACCAATACCCAATACCAATATTTATATATATACTAGCGGGGGCACCCGGCGTTGCCGGGGTGTTTAGAGGTTTTTCTAATGTTTGTCTCTCTCGCTCCCGTTTCCTTCTCCACTTTCCCGTTCCCGTAGCGTTACCGGGCGCTTTTCCGCTCCCGGTCGCTTTCCCGCTCTCGGTCGTTTTCCAGCTCCCGGTCGCTTTCCCGCTCCCGGTTGCTTTCCCGTTCTCGGTCGCTTTCCCTTTCCCGCTCTATTTTTCGCTCTTAGTTGGCTTGCCGTTCCCGTTTTCGCTCAATTATGTATAATATGTATGTATATATATATATATATATATATATATATATATATATATATATATATATATATATATATATATATATATATATATATATATATATATATATATATATATATATATATATATATATATATATATATATATATATATATATATATATATATATATATAGTTCCCGCTCACTCACCCGCTCCGCTCATTTTGTGACGGATTTCAATTTTTTTTTCTCTATATTTGATTCCCCTTGACTCTCAAGGTTGTGTGAAAATTTCATTACGATCGGATGAATGGTGTAGCAACGCATAAAGGACATATATACAAACATTCATTTATATATATATATATATATATATATATATATATATATATATATATATATATATATATATATATATATATATATATATATATATGAGTAATATACTTTGGCAAAATCCCCTCTCGTAAACACACTCCGTTAAAAACAAACGACCACTTTGCATTAATGACTTTTTTAATAAACTGTTCGAAGTATTTAATTTTACGACGTAAACTAGAGTCCATTTTAAAAATTTATATAATACAAATAATAATAATTAGGACTGACTGGCCAGTTTCGACTACAGTCATCTTCAGAGTCCGTAACCTAAAATGTCGTATTACGTAAACAGCTAAAGAATATATAGTAAACATCAACATAGAAATAGTGTTGTGCCTATATTAAATAAATATTTAAATTAAAGTATTTAAAACCAGAGTATGACGATATAAGTAAATTACGAGAGCTTATAAAATTGATAAATGAAAAGAAGTATAAAGATAAATTAAATAATAATTATTATTAATAAAATAAAATAAATAAATATAAATAGATAGGACGAATTGAATGAAGTCTATAATACTAATAATAGAAATTAAAACACTTAAAATTATTAGAAGATTAATGAAATTAAACTATAGGTATCTAGTGACAGTATATTGAAATAAAAAAGTATGAAATAGAATAATAAAAGGTGAAAAATTTAAATAAAACCATGTGATGAATTAAAATAAAAGTAAACTTATATGAAAAATTAAAATAAACGCATGACTGTGCAAATGGGATACATATAGATGATTCAATTAACGCCGACGTCTTGTAGTTATATTTGAAGACTCAAACAAATGTTGAAATGACACCGCTGGAGCCTGAGCCTCAGGTGGAGGTTCAGGCGGAGGCTCAGGTGGAGGTTCAGGTGGAGGTTCAGGTGGAGGCTCAGATGGAGGCTCAGGTGGAGGCTCATGTAGGATAGGCGTGGGTAGTTGCACGATGGGAGCTGGTTGAAGAGATGAGTTGGAAAGGTAGTTAACCTCATCACTTAGTAGACCACGGGGAGATATACCGAGACGATCGCCAACATCTATGACAGGAGTCAAATAAACCGATCCACAGGAAGTGTTTACCTCATTAGTTTTGTCAGGCTGTACCAAACCAGAAGCAACGGCCGAATAAGGGGGTCGACTAGTACCGTGACCACAGATTAATAAAGGACCAGAGCTCGTAGCTTTGTTACCACCCAGCATAGCGCCTACCGTCTGAGACCGAAGCACATTATCATCAGCAAAATCATTAAAGTCAAGATTGAACAGTCGTAAAGTTCTATCAAAGTGTGTATCCTGAGTATTTATTGCTGGTCGATATTCTTGTATAAGTAAAGCCTCTGCTATTTTTAATCGACGTGGATCTGAAACACGGTAGAGAATGGTTGTATCATTATCAAGAATCTCGCGAGTAAGAGACGTTTGATGAAGAGATCGAAAATGAGATTTAATGTTGCCACCTTGCACGTGCATCGTCAACCGTCGAGCCAATGTCGTACGAGTATGCCCGATATACGACTGATGTAGACCGTCATGTTTATTGCATTTGAATTCGTAAACAACATTAGTCTCTTTCAATGTACCTGATTTAAAGAGATTATTTCGCATTATCATTTGGTGGGCTGTTTTTGATTTATAATAAATTGTAAATAGAAGTCGTTGAGTATTTGGCGAAACAACTCTAACATTAGTGTTAATAATGTCACGAATTATTTTCTCTTCAACTCTATAAGCACTGTGCATCTGAGATCTGTAATATAACCGAATGACCTTGCTTTCTTTTTCATTTTTTAAGACAGGTAATGGTCGTTTACAGTTATCAAATTTAGCCTTGACAAATTTATTAATGGCATCATCAATTTCAGAGTTGGCAAAATTATTATTGATAAGTGTTGTCCGAATTTTATTTACTTCAACATCGAATCCACACCAGTCCTCGGCCACTCGATAAGCTCGATGTAAATATCCATAAATTACACTTCTTCTGTAACGATCTGGACAGTAACTTGCACCGCTTAGAGTTTCTCCAGTAGAAGAAGGCTTGGAATAAACAGATAATGCAACACGATCTTCAAATTGTTCAATTAATGTGTCAAGAAATGGTAGTTGTTTATCCAAGTTGCTCAACTCATATGTAAATTGTAAAACGGAATTCTTTTGAAGACAATTCTGTAACCTGTGCATCTGAGTAATATCCTCACATAAAACGAAGATATCATCAACGTAACGTCCATATATCAATGGTCGAACAGAGTCATCAACAAACACTCGGCTCTCAACAAGAGCCATATAAAATTCCGCAAAGGTGGGGCCTAAGGATGAGCCCATGGCCACGCCATCGACCTGTAAGTATAATTTTCCCTTATAATCTGTAAATGGTACGTCAGTTGTGCAGATTCTGAGAAGATCTAACATTATTTTCTCAGGAACCGGAAAGGGAGGTAGAGTAGCGTGATGATACAAGCATTCCAGTATAAATTGAATAGTTTCACCAACCGGAACATTAGTGAAGAGGCTCACGACGTCAATAGAAGCAATAACACCTTTATACGACGATGAACCCCGTATCAAATCAACAAAATCAGATGTCGATGATAAAGAGTATTTATTTGGGCAATATTGTCTAATCATATTATTAATAGACTTCGCAAGTTGATATATGGGTGTGGGGCACTGTGAGATGATTGGTCTCAGTGGTTGGCCTTCTTTATGTATTTTGACATTTCCATATATATACCCCGGAGCATATTCACCAACTATATGTGTTAACTGGTTATCTGGAAGAAGGTAAGGATTAGCAAGAATTATCAAGGAATTGGCTTTCTTTTTTATGTCATCAATAGGATTACAACTTATGTGCTTGAACTTCATTTCGTCTGATAAGATGTTATCGATTTTTCTAAAATAAACATCCCGATCTAGGATGACGTATGAGCTGCATTTATCTGCTCTACGTACAATAATGTGATCATTGTTCTTTAATGATCGAGAAGCCATAATCAATCGCTTAGGTAGATATTGTTGACGATCGCCTCTATGTACATATCCCTCGCGATGTAGTAAAGGCTTCAATTTTGTAGTGCAATTTATTTCACCCAATCTGGTTAGCGAAATAATATTTTGATATAAAACTTCAAGTTCAATTCGTTTAACCAACTTGCTATAAGTAGGTTTAACATGGCATCTGTATCCCAGTTGTAAAAAATCATGTTCATCACTGTTCAAAGTATAAGTCGACAAGTTAATATAACGTGGAAAATCTTTCTTTAAAAGTATTTCAGAACCATATAAGGCTGATAACTTTTTAATTATAGTAGTCTTTTTCTTTTTATCAAAATTCTCTGCAAATCGCATTATGGTCGTTTCAATTTGATGACGCATAGCGTTAGATAATGAGGAGCAAAATTCTTGAAACTCAACATTGTACTTTGCATCATCATGCGAAAACTTAATTCCAGACGATTTCCATTCACGATATAAGATAGAATATTCCTTCGTAGGTATTTTATTATTTCTCAATAGAAATTCGTCAACAAAAGGAAAAGTACCAGATAACTCGTCTGTTTGTAATGCCACTTTGGAGCGAAATTTATTATGAGTAATATACTTTGGCAAAATCCCCTCTCGTAAACACACTCCGTTAAAAACAAACGACCACTTTGCATTAATGACTTTTTTAATAAACTGTTCGAAGTATTTAATTTTACGACGTAAACTAGAGTCCATTTTAAAAATTTATATAATACAAATAATAATAATTAGGACTGACTGGCCAGTTTCGACTACAGTCATCTTCAGAGTCCGTAACCTAAAATGTCGTATTACGTAAACAGCTAAAGAATATATAGTAAACATCAACATAGAAATAGTGTTGTGCCTATATTAAATAAATATTTAAATTAAAGTATTTAAAACCAGAGTATGACGATATAAGTAAATTACGAGAGCTTATAAAATTGATAAATGAAAAGAAGTATAAAGATAAATTAAATAATAATTATTATTAATAAAATAAAATAAATAAATATAAATAGATAGGACGAATTGAATGAAGTCTATAATACTAATAATAGAAATTAAAACACTTAAAATTATTAGAAGATTAATGAAATTAAACTATAGGTATCTAGGGACAGTATATTGAAATAAAAAAGTATGAAATAGAATAATAAAAGGTGAAAAATTTAAATAAAACCATGTGATGAATTAAAATAAAAGTAAACTTATATGAAAAATTAAAATAAACGCATGACTGCAAATGGGATACATATAGATGATTCAATTAACGCCGACGTCTTGTAGTTATATTTGAAGACTCAAACAAATGTTGAAATGACACCGCTGGAGCCTGAGCCTCAGGTGGAGGTTCAGGCGGAGGCTCAGGTGGAGGTTCAGGTGGAGGTTCAGGTGGAGGCTCAGATGGAGGCTCAGGTGGAGGCTCATGTAGGATAGGCGTGGGTAGTTGCACGATGGGAGCTGGTTGAAGAGATGAGTTGGAAAGGTAGTTAACCTCATCACTTAGTAGACCACGGGGAGATATACCGAGACGATCGCCAACATCTATGACAGGAGTCAAATAAACCGATCCACAGGAAGTGTTTACCTCATTAGTTTTGTCAGGCTGTACCAAACCAGAAGCAACGGCCGAATAAGGGGGTCGACTAGTACCGTGACCACAGATTAATAAAGGACCAGAGCTCGTAGCTTTGTTACCACCCAGCATAGCGCCTACCGTCTGAGACCGAAGCACATTATCATCAGCAAAATCATTAAAGTCAAGATTGAACAGTCGTAAAGTTCTATCAAAGTGTGTATCCTGAGTATTTATTGCTGGTCGATATTCTTGTATAAGTAAAGCCTCTGCTATTTTTAATCGACGTGGATCTGAAACACGGTAGAGAATGGTTGTATCATTATCAAGAATCTCGCGAGTAAGAGACGTTTGATGAAGAGATCGAAAATGAGATTTAATGTTGCCACCTTGCACGTGCATCGTCAACCGTCGAGCCAATGTCGTACGAGTATGCCCGATATACGACTGATGTAGACCGTCATGTTTATTGCATTTGAATTCGTAAACAACATTAGTCTCTTTCAATGTACCTGATTTAAAGAGATTATTTCGCATTATCATTTGGTGGGCTGTTTTTGATTTATAATAAATTGTAAATAGAAGTCGTTGAGTATTTGGCGAAACAACTCTAACATTAGTGTTAATAATGTCACGAATTATTTTCTCTTCAACTCTATAAGCACTGTGCATCTGAGATCTGTAATATAACCGAATGACCTTGCTTTCTTTTTCATTTATATATATATATATATATATATATATATATATATATATATATATATATATATATATATATATATATATATATATATATATATATATATATATATATATATATATATATATATATTTTTTTTTTTTTTTTTTTTATGATAGTTTATAGTCCTTTACACCAAGTGTTTTAAGACTGAATTGGCTGTATGTAGGAAGCACATAAGTACTTCCTGTCGTGGATCAAAGTTTGATCCTTTTAACTGTCCCTCCTCCTTCATCCAGGCTTGGGACTGGCTCGCAATTAGCGAGGCGGAGTTATATATATATATATATATATGTTACATAAACAACGAGCATGTTAGCATAGACAATAAATAGTTCCACAAATATTTATTTAATTAAATTTTGTCCAATCAATTCGAAAATTTGATAGAATGCATTGTTAATCTGTTCGGAGATGTGGTTAAATTTGTAATTCTCTAGCTCATCGGGAAGTTAGTTTAAAATCGATTGCAAAATTTGACGTCAGACAGACAGAGAAGTCAAGTTAAGTAAAAGTGTGTAATCACCCTATATTTATGAGGAAGCCAATGGAGAAGAGCAAAAGATGAAGAGATATGAGAAAAGTTTAGAGGTGCGAGAACTCTATAAGATAATAGATTGAACTTCAATCTATTATCATCATTGAAGGTAGACAGTAATTTGATTAACAACAGACTTAAGAAAAGAGTTAGAGAAATGGAGGATGGAGCTGATGAAGTCATTTCAGCAAAACTACAGATGAGGCAAAACCGCACTGCGACGTACTTGATTTGCTAAAAGTTGCAAATTGTAACTGAACTGAGCGGTCAAACTGGCCTAGCACTAGAAGATATCTACCGGAAATAATCAGTTAAAGCGTATATCCGAAACTGTTGGTATAGCGGTAGACTTGGAAGGAGGCAGATCAAATCCAATCAGCGTCGCAGGCGTTCCTGTTGAAGTGGGTTCGCATTTGTGATAAATTGTGGCTAAATTCAGTGGAAGAAAGGGACAAAGCGAAGAAGAGTTTTGGCAGCGTATTTATCTGCAGGTAGATGGAATCCTTACAATGTTGCAGAACATCAACTGCGGTATGTGGCTGGTCTGCCAATAAGACATTCGACCATTTGGTTTTCCAGCGTGTATAACTAGCCTGAACGGGGTCAACCAATAAGAAAGTGTGGCGCATAGACACAAAAGAAATTACGTAACAATGGAGATGTGCAGAGCGCACGAAATATTAGAGAAACAATCGATATTATATATCGAGGTAAGAATTGAAAAACAACCCAAATACAAGGACAAGCGCGTCACTTCAAAATCAACTTTGTTGGGGGGCCGTACCCTCTTCCCTGGCTGCGCCACTGATTTAGAAGTGATTAGTGATTTATCAGTTTCATTTTGTAGGGCATTGTAGGCTAAAACATACAGCAATGGTAATTTTTTTTCTCTTTCACAACGCCTTTTCTAAGACAAGTCTTGGTCGAAGGCGAGAAAGGGTTCTTTGCAAAGGCAGCCATTTATAGGCGCCTACCCTTTTAATGCATGCATAATTGTGTTGTTGCAGTTCAGTGTTCAAATGCAGTGGGCAAAATTTTTGCACTGAAATAAAAAATAATTTTCAAAGGGATAGGCACCGAGGGTAAACCTATAATAGTGAATAGTCTACTAAAATTCTGTTTTGTAATCAAAAAATCTCAAAGTCTTTGTATAATGATTTGTACAATACAACTTCACGCAAGGTGGATTTTCTTGTGTTTTCTATGATGGCTTAAATATAATTTTGTGTATAATTGTGTTTCAATAAACGTCAGGTCCCTGTAAAGACTGCAAGCAGTCAACCGGGTAGCTTAAACGAAGACACTCAAGAAGCAACTGATGCTTATAACAAAGAAAGGATCGATCATAGAAGCAGCAGAAATATGGTCGAAGTTGCCACAAACCAAGCCGTAATGTCTGCCTGGCAATAAATTCTTTATAAAAGATTTTGGATTGGAAGATATAAGTCATGCCAATTCGTAATTCAACTTGAACTGACAAAATATTTTTAAATTGAATTATATTTTTTTACAATACAATACAATACAATACATATTATTATTTTTTAATTGCAATGTTAAGCCGATCAAATTATTTTAGCTGCTTCTGTGTCGTTGTGAGCATAATTAACATAATTCTAACTGTTTTAAAGTGATTTCAACTTTTGCCGCTCTTTTAGATTGTCCAAAAAAAAATTTGAGATAGCTGATGAGTTACAACAAATTAATCATGGCTTGGTTGGACTATAAATCGGTTTCCATTGGGCCATGACGTAGAGACGTACACAATCAATATTGGTAAAAACGATCCACATACAATATAATTTTCTATGTCTGTATATATGTATGTATGTTTGTATGTATGTATGTATGTATGTATGTATGTATGTATGTATGTATGTATGTATGTATGTATGTATGTATGTATGTATGTATGTATTTATTTAGGTTCATGATAATGATAATGATAATGATAATGATAATGATAATGATAATGATAATGATAATGATAATGATAATGATAATGATAATGATAATGATAATGATAATGATAATGATAATGATAATGATAATGATAATGATAATGATAATGATAATGATAATGATAATGATAATGATAATGATAATGATAATGATAATGATAATGATAATGATAATGATAATGATAATGATAATGATAATGATAATGATAATGATAATGATAATGATAATGATAATGATAATGATAATGATAATGATAATGATAATGATAATGATAATGATAATGATAATGATAATGATAATGATAATGATAATGATAATGATAATGATAATGATAATGATAATGATAATGATAATGATAATGATAATGATAATGATAATGATAATGATAATGATAATGATAATGATAATGATAATGATAATGATAATGATAATGATAATGATAATGATAATGATAATGATAATGATAATGATAATGATAATGATAATGATAATGATAATGATAATGATAATGATAATGATAATGATAATGATAATGATAATGATAATGATAATGATAATGATAATGATAATGATAATGATAATGATAATACTGATAATACTGATAATAATTACATAGCACTATTTTTCAGGCGTGACAATGGTTTGAAATTAGGTAACGGGTGAAGCAGGGACTGCCACCAAAGCCACCATTACCTCGTTGATGGTACCTACTAATTCTTTTGCATCTGGACATGTAAGATATAGCCTTTAAAATCAACTCACACTCTTCTATAGAGCCTAGATAGTTTTCCAGCAATAAACTTTTACAAATCTTAGGTTAAATTTGTAGTTTTTCACTGAAGTAAAAAAGGCTGATCATACGCAGATATTTCTCTGTCCTTCAGTGACCTATCAATTTTTTGAAATTCTTCTTTCAAATTTATGAAACTAATCGTTGATGGCTACTCAATTTGGCCAACATACGTTATCATTAAACAAATTATTTTAGAACACTCATGTAGTGTCTAGAGAGCTTAACACGTTATTATTAGGATTGATTTGATTCTTTACTTACTCAGACCCGCCAAAAGAAATTCGTGGTTCTATGCAATGGTGTCAATGACCTATACAATTATTCTAGCATTGTAAAAAAATTAATTAATAAAAACAAACTATACTAATAAGAACGTGTGTAGCCTTGTATTGTATTATATTCATATGGTTATTTGTTTTCCATTTATGGACGGCTCTATGGATATTAATTTTTCTTATTTTTCATTTTGGTGACCCTTCCTGTGTTATACATCGGAATAACAGATGCATAAAGTTTTCATTTTCCCTGGCATGGGCAAAGCTCAGAAAAGGTTTAATACCGGTATTGGTATTAGGGGCTGAATATTTTACTATTTTCTCTTAAAGTATGTCAACATTTTTTTCTAAAATGGCATAGTTGAATGGGGTCATCGTACCTGATTTTCAGAAAATTTCTCTAAAAGTTTGAAATCATTGACAGCAATCAGTGACACGTTAAATAAAATTCTTACACCATAAAAAGTACATTTTTTCAAAAACACTGTTTTTCTTGCGCCCTAAAAAGTATAAAACAATATTCCTTTGAGCCTGGCAGAATTTCTGAATTACTTGGTCACATTATGGTAACATATTTATAACGGTTTCTAACTCATATACAACGAAAAACGTTGGGTGAATTATTTTTTTATATAAATGTTTGTTTTACAGAAGTTTTGAGGTTGAACAAAGGCGAAGAAAATAAAAATTATTAATTTTAATCTAACCTGGAAGAATGTTTTTTTTTATTAAAAGTTCACATCAATTTGTAGACCACAAAGTTAATACAAAGATAATGCGAGACATTACAGTTTGATGCATTTTATATTATGGTAAAAATTCGGCAAGAAAAGGAAATAAAGATGACGAATAAGAATACGCTTGTAAGTTGTATAATGGAATGAAATTTAAAATATTGCTCTGTGTTATCTTTTAAGGGAACATTTTAAGGTCCGGCAACTGGCTTACCATAATTCCGCCCTATGTTTTATTCTCAGCCGTGGTGGGCCCTAAAATCAGCGGTGAGCCTAGAGCAATATCTCCGGCCACGCCCCCTCTCGACGGTCCTGAATGCTTGCCAACATGAGGAAATAAAACGTTTGAAGATTGAAGTAGTTGTTGATGATTTTGCCCAGTTGAAAAAAAAATTGATTCTAGAGCAAAGGATATAATCCTTTTTCAACTGGCCAAAATCATCAACAACCGCAACGATGCACAAACGTTTTGTAGCTTCGCGTTTAAAAGCAATTACCATTAGAGCATTGAGCTGTTAGTCTCCACATCGTTCTTTAACTCGCCTCAAACAACTAAAAAAATTGTTCGGTTTTAACTTATCTCAAATTTTCACGAGATCAATTTGATAGTTGTATGAGAATATTGAATCTGTTTGGACTCATATGTTTGCCCAAATTTTGTGATTAGTTATTAGAACAACAATAAGGCCTTTCTTTAAAGATTAAAAAAACTGCTGCAGACAGTTAAGCAACATTATGTCGACACCGCTAGTAAGATATAATTTCACAAGATCGCAATCGCTTATGGTAGGTTTTAGTATTTTGCTTAAAAACTTTAACATGGGCTAAGCGCTGACACCCAATTTAGTTAACGCATTCATTCTCCAGCAAGAAAAAAAATCGCTGTGAAACCGAGAAAAACTAAACGCCGTGTAAAATTTATGTTAAAATCAAGGAAAAAACGCTTGCCCCTAAATAACGTGTCTGAAAGACTGCACACGCAAAATAAATTCATCAACATCACTAGAAAATCCGGGGACCACGCCTTTCCGACTCAAACCACAACCCTCTTTAACTGATAAAAAGCAGGTTAGCGTGATACCATATCCCGTCTCCGGGTTGTTTGTGCTAAAAACAGATACGCAGTGATAGGAAATAGAATAAGTAAACTTTGGTCATAACGAAGTGGTAGATAGGACCTACTCTAGCAAAACCATGTCCAAACCAGAACCCAGCTACAATGCTACTAGACGTGAACTGTTTGCTATGGCTGTTCAACATTTTGCAAATATCTATATGGCCATTGTTTTGTGTTCAGAACCAATAATGGTGCCTTGAGATGGCTCTTTAATTTCAAAAAATAAAAAAGAAAATCACCAGTAAAATCGAACGTCTGCAGTCGTAAAAATTTAAATTCAGCCTAAGAAATGTGGGCGTTTGTTTTCGTTTGTATCAGGCTGTTAAAGCAAGAATAGGCTTTCCCTTTTCGGTGACACTTAAAACATCATTGCGGGACTTTCCACTACGTTGACGCGCTTCAGTTATCACAACCAGTTGCTTATTTTGATAGTTTTGAATACAAACCATCTATGATACAAACTTAACCATATGTTAAAATGTAAATAAACTCATGTAGCATGCCATAACATGAAAAGCAATTTTAATAAATCTCGTACATTTAAATAAATATAAAATTCTAGGGCAGAGTGAAAATATGGATTTGCCATACCCATATCCTTCAAAATAAGGTCCAATTATGATGGCAAAGAAATAATTTGTGGCTAAGAATGTAAACTTATTTATTTTAATTTTTGGTATGATCACTATCTGCAAAGTTGATTAGTTTTTTAGGTATAGAAAAATTATTATTTCAAAGATTTTTTATCACATTCTGGTACGAGAATACGGCAATCAGTCGATTGCAGTGACGGGTCTAAAAAGGCTCCAAGTGACCGATCTCCCTTTGAAGTTTTAACAAAATATTTAAAGTTTAATTTTGTGCCTAGCTTGCAGCTTCATTTTGTTTGAAAATGTCTCCTATCTACTAAACTCATTTCTTCCAGACCATCAATAACTCTGATATTCTGACAGGCGTGCAGCAGGAAATAATGTGTGCTAAAGACGATTTTGCCACTGAATAGACGAGTTTGTACAAATCAGTTTTGGTATTCTTGCCTCGCTTTCAGTCGTTGCCAAATCAACGCTTTTTAAAATGCACAAGATTGAGGAATAAAAGCTGGCGCTGTTGGTTTTTTAAGGCAGTTTAGTTTTAGCAGGATTCTGTCATTTTTGAAAATATCTAAAAACTTTTTAGCTGAAATGGTATTTTTCAGTAGGTTCTTGTAGGGTTTACGCAAAACATTAGAAATACCATCATGCAGATGATGGCTGTTCGGAAGATCTATGAAGGCAATAGAGGCATCGCGGCAGCAGTGTCATTTCAACAAAACCTTATAGCCTGTTTAAAAAGAAGCCAATGGAGAAAAACAAGAGATGGAGAAATATGAATAAAGTAAAAGGTGCGAGAAGCCAAGCGTGCCGCAGAATTAAAGGCTTTAGAAAGAGAATGAAGGGCAGTGTCAGGGAAACCTTAATAGAACAAATTGCAGTATTCAATTTGAGACAGAATGAGAGAAAAAAACTAGAAGTTGTAGAGAAAGATTGTTCAAAAGCGGAAGAAGTTGTTTACTACGACGAATATGGAAATAGCAAATTTTAGCACCAGATAATATTTGAAGAGTTAAAGACAAGTTAGAGTCAAAGAGAAAACCTAAACTACGTTCGCAACGATTGCGCCACACGCTGTTACGTTTATAATTTATTTTATATTTTTCAGTAGAGCTGCACCGATTATCGGCTTGTTATCGATATCGGCCCTTTTGCCAATAGTCACTATCGGCCGTTTCACAAACGGTATCGGCCGATAATCAGTACTAGCGATTTATGATAAATATATATTATCAAAAATATTATTTATTTTGTTTATTAAGGCTATGTCTGTTTTTTTTCTGTCCTTAAAGTAACGCTTGATTTCGAAAAATTGACACGCGGTAATTGAAAATAAAAACAGCGATAAAAATATTCAACTCCTCCTTTCTTAATTCTGTTCGTCGCCTCTGAAAAATGCTGCACGGCCAAGAACGCAAATTACCTTCATCTTCACTTGACCACAATTCACAAACAACATGGTCAATTCTTTTGACAGTTTGATGCAGTCTTTTCCAGTCTCGCTGGAGTGTGTGTGATCTTCCAATTCGGCGCTGTGGGCTTGAATACCATGCCAAATCGTTACATCTCAATTTCTTCATACATGACTGTCAATCACAGCGGACCTCCCACTAGGTCTCCACGCAGCCGAACCTGCAACTGTACCACACAGTCAGTTTCCGACCTTCTGCCACTTTTCAAGCTCTCAAACACAGGACTTTCGTTAATGCAGACAGTGATACACATATTAATGAATGAATGTTTGGTCCTCACGAGTCTATGGACCAAATTTCAGATCAATTGGATGATGGGAAATGGGTTTGTGTTCACCATGTCGATGATCGAAAACCAGGCTCAAAACCCACACTGTGACTCGGGGTATACAAGGTTATCACCTGCAGGCAATTGAGGACTACTCTAGCAAAGGCCTTACCCACAATGATGAAAAGAGAAATCCCGCGGTAGTTGTTAAAGTCACTGCGGTCGTATTTATTCTTATAGAGCGTGAAAATCTTTGCATCGCGCATGTCTTGAGGTACTGTTCCCTCCTCAAGCACAGAAACAAAATCATATTAAGATGTCTAAAAAGGGAGCTTTCTTTAACAGCCCCCACAACCTCTGGTGGGATTCCATCGCTGCCCGGTGCCTTCCCGCAAGAAATTATATCTATTGTCCTGCTCAGGTCCTCGATGGTGATTGGCGAGTCATATCTTTATCTGTCTGCCACGCTCCTTATGATGATATCGCCTGAGAGAGACCTGAAAGGTGCAACTTTGATCACGCTTGGTCCAATAACCTTTAACTCCTGGTACATAGCACGAGTGTTTCTGCCGCTTGCAGAAGTTTGGATGCCTCGGCAAAGCTCCAGCCAGTAGTTTTTGCAGGCTTCTCTGTAAGCAGTCAATGTTTTATCGCAGGGCTTTCTATTGTACTCAAGGAAAGTAAGGCTTTTGATATTTACGGTTTTTTTCTAAAGGTTTCTGAGGCGGCCGTGACCACAACATTGAGAATGAAGTCCTAACGTGCTGTAGCACTGTTCACGGGACAGTCTTCCAGGGCTTATTCATTGACATTAGAAATGCGCCTGCGTAATTCAGGCTTTGAGGTCCCAGCTGTGTCGATGCGAGGCAGGTTCTTCTGTCTGGAACAGTGCATCTGTCTGGGTCAAAGACGCACCTTGCTGCCAACCATTGAATGGTCGGTATCGCAGTCGGCCCTGTGGTAGATGCGCGTAAGCACGCAATTCAGCAATGATCTCCTAGTGATGACAAAGTCTAGCTGATGCCACTGCCTCGACCTGGGATGTTGCCAAGACACTCTGTGGAAGGATTTGGTAAGAAGAAAGGTGTTAGTAATGGCGAGCCCGTAAAAGGAACAAAGCTCAAGCAGGCGTTGCACATTCTTGTTGAGCCCGCCTACACCTGTGTCCAATGAAACGTGGCCAAGATTCGTGATTCGCACCCACTCGGACGTTGAAGTCTCCAAGTAGGAAAAGATTCTTTTTCACAGGGATCTCCCTGAGCTTTGCCTCGAGTTTTTCATAAAACACATCTTTAGCCTCAGCCGTGGAGGATAGTGTGGGGGCATAAACGCTGAAGATGTGTGTAGGTCCGCAGGAAGTAGTGAGGAGGAGTGAAAAGATATGCTCGGTTTCTTGAGAAAAAGGCTCAACCAACGATAGAAGAGAGCAACGGACTGCAAAACCATACCCGTGCAGTCGGTGCTTATCGGATTGGCTTCTAGACCCTGCCAAATAAAGTGTAATTCTTTTCCTTAACACTACCACTAGATGTGAGCCGCGTTTCCTGAAGGGCGGCAATGTCAATGTTCCGCTTGGCCAGACCGTGATCAATGATGGTGGTTTTCCTGAAGTCGCTAATTTTGTTGATGTCGTCAAAGTATACATTGTTCTGACGTACCATGTTGCCAGTCGCATGACTAGCATTTTATTTCTCTTTTGAAATTTGTCTAGTGCTCAGCCTGTCGATTTTATCTAAGCTTCACACGATAAAGCAAGCAAATTGTAGTACATTATTGCCAGGGGGCTGCCCGGGTTTGGCGGGCGGTAACTACCCAATGGAGTCAGAAAAACTCCTCCCTCCGTCGAGAGCAGCTCCAAGCACCCAACTCTACGCCAATTGGGCCTGTGTTTATAACAGGTAACTGTTGCTCTCCGTGTTGGTCCCGCGTTGAGACAGCGTTGCTGAAGTGACCTCACCAGGCCGAAGCCTGGACAAATTTTATGGAGATCCTGGGGTGCTCAAAACCAGGGTCTCCCTCTCGGATATGCTAGGAGAGTCCGGCAAAAAGGCAAGCCGACACGGCCTGTGCCAGTTCAGCTGCAGAAGGTGCCAAAAGCTTTGCAATGCTCGGTCAACTGCCTTAGGTGCTCCGAGCCTGATTTTTAGTCTGGGTTTACTCACATAGCTTTTGACCATCCAAGACCAGCCTGCAAAGCAGCAGGAAACTTGTGGAGGGCGTGGTCGTTTACCTCCCGTATTTTGTCTAAGTTAAACGTACTTTTTACACAGAATAGTGATCTTCTTGCATGACAGATTTCCTTCAATCCGCAATCTGATGATTTTTTCTCTGCAAATCGAATTAGCACACTTGCGAAGCCTAATCCAAATTTGGATATCGACCCTATCGTGGTTAAAGTTGAATCAAAAAAGTTTTGAACAGTCCAAAGTGGAACAAGATAGGTCACAGATTTTGTATGCATGCATCGATCGTATTTTGTCTAAGTTAAACGTACGATTTACACAGAATAGTAATCTTCTTGCATGACAGATTTCCTTCAATCCGCAATCTGATGATTTTTTCTCTGCAAATCGAATTAGCACACTTGCGAAGCCTAATCCAAATTTGGATATCGACCCTATCGTGGTTAAAGTTGAATCTGGCACTGCAAAATAGTACGTTTCTATACTTCAAAATCCTATTCTTAATTTGGAAGACATGCATTTTCCATTTTCACTTAGCAAAAATGACAAATGCATTTTGCAATATGATTCGCCTGCAGATCTTGTTTTGATTTTGTCTGTCACTTCGGTAGAAAACGAACGAAGGTTTAGCTGCATGAAAAGAGTTAAAACTTATATCCGAACTCGCTGTAGTGATGAACGTTTGAGCGATTTGCTCGTATTGGCTATTCTATAAGAAGAGGTTCGGCGAATTGAAGTCGAAAACGTTATTGAAATTTTTTCTAATATGTGTCAAATTACCGTTTACACCAGATTTTCATTGCAATAGCTTTATTCATAGAGTCACAGCAGACAGCTGGAAATGCTTTTATGCTCACTCAGATGCTATGGTATTTAACCTCCCCCCCAGTCATCAAGTTTTTTGGAAGAAAAAATAAAACGAGGGTTTCGAAAAGTGGCTCCAACTACCCCCCTGGTCATTAGATATTTTGGGAGCAAGAAGCAAAAGATGTTGTGCAGGGGGGCAGATTTTGTGTTTTGTTCCCGGGCAAAGAAGACCCTAGCTACCCCCCTGAGTGGGCCACTAACACATCTTGCCCCCCCTAAGGTTTTGCTGAAATGACGTTCCTGGTTATCAGACAACCTGGAGCTGATACCAGTATCTCACTCAAAGGCTCACTTGCCGGTTTTCCTCGACCGTTTGACTAAAAAAAACTCATTTAGAAACACATAGTTGCAATCAAAACAAACCTAGCCAGTCATAACTGAAAATTTTTTTTTCTACTAAACCCACTTTACATGGCTGGATTTCGAAAAGTATTTTAACTTGTTTTTTATAGTTTTATCTGTCATTAAAATTAGTGTAGGATTGCATCTCATCCAAATTTCTCTCAGTTTTTCACATGTCATGTTCACAATATTATTTTTATTTTGTACTGGTAATTTATCACGCAAACAATAAAAATAACGGCTTATGTCCGAATAAGTAGGTAGATCTGAATTTCTGAATTAGGCAACTCTAACTTTAGGACAGGAGATCCTCCGAAAAGCTCAGATCCGTTGACAGCCGTGTTTTAATTTTTTGTTTGGAATTGTCTATATAAAAATTTTTTATCTAATCTTAGGTAAAACAAAACTTTGATTCACAAATCTCTAAAACAAATCGATCGCTGAAGCAAAAGAAACTATTGTTTACTAATGGTTACCAAAGATATTACCATAGATACGGATTTAGCACTAGGGATCGAAAAAAAATCCGTTGACAGCCGTCTTTTAATTTTTTTGTTTGGCATTTTGTCTATATAAAACTTTTTTTTTATCTAATCTTAGGTAAAACGAAACTTTGATTCACAAATCTCTAAAACAAATCGATCACTGAAGCAAAAGAAACTATTGTTTACTTCCGTTGACAGCCGTGTTTTAATTTTTTTGTTTGGCATTTTGTCTATATAAAACTTTTTTTTATCTAATCTTAGGTAAAACGAAATTTTGATTCACAAATCTCTAAAACAAATCGATCGCTGAAACAAAAGAAACTATTGTTTACTAATGGTTACCAAAGATATTACCAGAGATACGGATTTAGCACTAGGGATCGAAAAAAAAATTTTGAATGTAAATCCGCTGAAAACTACAATTCTAATTGAGATTTTTTCAAAAATGAGTTTCAATTATTGAACTCTAATTACTATAGCTTGAGTCCTTTAATTAAAAAAAAATTACTGGTATCTAAGCCCCGGTCTGTGCCACAAACCCACTTTACATTGCATACCTTAGAATATATACGATAAATGCTATTTTTGCATGTACCTAGTTCACAAATGTTAACCTAACCCGTCTCAATTTCTCATTAAAACTGTTCAATGTCTGACACCAGTTGATTGAGTTAACAAATAATTAACCTATGTTCATCGTCGGCCCAGCAAAAGAGGACAAACAACGGACATGTATAAAATCCAATTGTGTGGGTATGCAAATTAAAAAAAAAATGCTGATTGTTGAAATTCTAAAGCAATATTGAAAAAACAAATGAATTCTTTTTAGTGACATAAATTCGGTCTCTTTACAACTCTGTACAACAAATAAAGAGATTCTTCTATTCCTGGTGATAAACCATTTCATTGTGTTAACAAATTTGATGCAACAAGATATTCTACCCATCATCTTTAAGAGACCAGCATTTAGTAACTCTGTGATGTTATCTCTTTTAAGAATTTACAATAAAAGCCTACAAAAATGTATATACATATGAAGATATCATAATGGGGAAAAAGCATAGAAAATACAAATTGCAAGGTTTTCCTTAAAGTTTTCCATGATACTAATCAAATCCAAAAAAATTTGATACCAACAACAAGCCTGATAATAGAATGTACAGTTTATAAAAATATAGAATACATGGGTTACAATTTCTCAGAAGTTATGCTCTATATAACAGCATCAATTAAAGAAAACACTTTAAAATGACATAAGAAAAATCAAAAACTTTTCTAGTAATCAACTAATCCATGTTGTCTTGAAATATTAATCTAATCCAGCCAGGGTCCTTGTTCAATATTGTTGCACAGAATGGACACGCAGCTTGAAAGCCAAGGCAGCCATGAGGTATTTGAACGGAGGCCCAATATCTGAAGAAAAAAAAATGTTTAGAATAAGAGAATTTAAAAAAGAATGAAAAAACTTTGAACTCACTTCACGGTATTTTCAGATGCCATGTGACCACAAGGGGAGAAACAATGAGTTATGAGGTTGTTATCGTTGTAGAAACTTGTCTCCTGTCCCAGTTGTAACTTCACAAATGGTCCAACCTAAACCACAAATAGCAAACATAACAACATTTAAAATATTACAAAATCCTTCAATTTATATCGAAGGGACTTCAGCGCATTTTCGACTAATGCATTAAAAATCTTAGCTTTCCTTTATTTTATAAATTTATAAATGCTTACGATTTAAAAATTAACTACTACAGATAAATCTGTGGACCTATTGAGGGTCACATTTAAAATTTATAAATAAAAATAAAAAAAGACGAAACTTTGATTAATTTCAGTTTATGCAACATTTGATGTTGTTTGGCATTCAAGAATGTTTAAATGTTTATAAGTAGAAGAATCCAATGAGCCCAGAACCAATGCATTTAACATGACCATCTATCATTTTCATTTTCAATTTTTTCCAGGTATTTCATTTTTGGAAAAAAGCAACAACAAAGCAAGTTTTTTCCTTCCCCGCTTGCTTTGCAGGTCCCTTGCTTTCCCGTTCCCACTCGCTCTCACTTGCTTTCCCAATCCCGCTCTCTCTTCTGCTCCTTTTCTTTCTTCCACTCTCTCTTAACTTCTTTTAGCCCATGAAACGTAAAATAGATTTGCTAAAAGCTGCTTGAAACCTTCAAACATTTTTACGTAAACTAAATTTGAATTTTGTTATGCAATAACCTTTGATGTTCATGAATAGACACTTTTAACCTTGAAATTTTTTTGTCATAAGAAATTTAAAAAATTAAAAACTACCCTATGTCTTTCTAGTCTTTGAGATCTACCTCCATGCCAAATTTCGTTAAAATTGGTCCAGCGGTTTGGATTTGCATAGAAGACAGACAGACAAACACTTATTTATCTATACATAGATCTAGGTGATGATCTGCTAACCAGAGACCTGACTCTAGACCTTAAACAAAAACTTTTAAAAAACTTACCTTTCTGCACATAGGACAGATGCAGTTGTCTGTGTTTTCTCCTTTGCCCCAACCGTGTTGTCCATGAACATGACCACAATTTAGGTAGACATAGGGCGTCCTCTCGGTGTCCGAGATCGTGTTTTTGCTGGGCAAGACAAGGGTGTTGAGTCCTACAGGACATTGGGGACGACTAGCATTTATTTCCTCAATTTGTGACTCAAGTTCGGCTAAGCTCTGCAACAAAAATGACAATTCATAATAACTACAAAACAAAACGTCATCGTATACATCATATAGATTCTAATGAACCCTTGCATAAGCTGTAAATAAAATTTAAAGTACCATCACACTTCTCTTTTATTAAATAGAGACCAACTGTAACCATATTTTCTGGTTTCGGCAAAAAAAACATAAATGCTTCACATTTTGAAACTGCTGAAAACAAAACGTAAATGAGGACATTGATAGAGGTTGTTCAGCTGCTTCTTCTGTGTTGTGGTCAACTTTTCCTTCTATAATGCAACATGTGAGTTCAAAATTTCAAAAACTTCTTTATTTCATGTACATCAAAAGTACATGTCTTTAAAATGGGAGTACAGTATGGTTGCTGCAAGAACATGTCATGCCTTTTTAACTGAGACAAAATGTCGCTCTGTTGCATTACGAAGTGCTGCTTTCATTTGCATAAGGCCTCGATGGTCAGAAACTGCTGGTTCTAACTTAAACTTATAACTTAAACTTCAGCATAGCAATAAAACTGAAAACGAAAATAAGCCGAAACAGAAAAATATGAATTGAATTTGAATTTGTTTATTGTCAGAACCAAAAATATAAAACGTCTATAGAATCTAGCAATAAAAAATTAATAAGTCTGAAAGTTATATTTTTGATAAAGAGGAGCAACATCAGGCTCCTCTATACTGACAGAAGCTGGAGGACTTGCGACTCCTAAGAGATGCGATCCTTGAAAGCGTTTACTGTCGGGGCGCCAATTGTGTATTGCGTAAGCGCATTCATGGAGCGACAATCTGATTTGTGAAAAAATTGTATCGCTCTTCGCAACCTCTGACATAACGGCGCTCCAATTTACAGTTGTGGCCACGCAGGTTGCATGCCGTGTGACCGGCTGCTCGAGTTTGCAGAACGAAAAAGCTGACGTCGTCAATGTTGCGGGCAATTTTGAACTGCTCGATCAGGTCACCTCTCAAACGGCGGTCTTGTAGCGTTGTGATTCCAAGCTGTTGCAGACGATGTTCATAGTGCTAATGTCTTAGTATTGCAATGATTTTTGTTGCCCGACGTTGGACCTGCTCAAGAAGGTTAATATCGCCCTTTTGATAAGGCAACCAAGATTGAACAACAAATTCAAGATGTGGGCGGACGTAGGAGAGGTAAAGTGTACGCCACAGTATGAGGCTGTGGAAAGCTTTTCTGAGTCGGCTGAGCATATGAGGCGCTGGTGGCAGAGCGGTAGAGCGCCCGCCTGTTGATCGTTAGGTCGGCAGTTCAAGCCTCACCTGCGTCACCAGCGTAACTCCCTTAGGCAAGGAGTTCACTCGCATTGCTTTCTCATGTCTATGAAAATAGCGTGTTCTTCGAAGTTTCCGATCCAAAGGAACCTTCGTAAGCGCCTCTGACTTATCTGGCGCTATATAAATTCATCATTATTATTATTATTATATGATTGGCTGATGACGCTGCTTTTTCGACCTGTGCTCGGACCTTTAGATCATCTGAGACGAGAACACCAAGATCAGTTTCAACTTTTGTGACTTCGAGTGGTCGCCGCGTGCCGTCAATACGTCTCATAGAGTATTGGTGGGTTATTCTGTGTTAGTGCCCGACATGCATGATTTTGCATTTCTCGACATTGAAGTGCATTAGCCAAGTGAATGACCACTCAACTGCATGGTCAATGTCAGCCTGGAGAGATGAGATGTCGGAAGCTGACTTGATGATGCCGATGATTTTGCTGTCGTGAGCGTACATTTTAATTTGGTGTGTGATAGTGTCTGGAAAGTCGTTAATATATAACACAAAAAGTAGTGGACCAAGAACAGAGCCTTGAGGAACGCCACTGGTCACATTCTTCTACTCGGACTCACAGCCTTCAATCAAAACGCGCTGCTTCCTATCTTTCAGCCAAGCTTCGATCCATGTGAGTAGCATACCACGGATGCCGTAAGCTTTTAGTTTATGCAGAAGGCGTTTGTGAGGTACTCTGTCTAATGCTTTGGCAAAATCTGTATATACTACGTCAGCCACATAGCCGCCATGAACAGCCTCAGTGAGTATGTCACGAGTTTCAAGTAGATTTGTCAAGCAGCTTTTTTTCTTGAGAAAACCATGTTGATGTTTGCTGATTAAGCCGCTGACGACGCAGTGCTGCATGATGTGTTCATGTAGAATGCCCTCCATTACTTTATAGGGCACAGGAGTGAGAGAGACAGGCCTGTAGCTTGCTGCCTTTTTTGAAGATAGGGGAAACATTTGATTTTCTCCATGTGTCCAGTATAACTCCGGACATGAAGGAGCGCTTGTAGATGAGAGCCAGGGGTGTGGCAAAGGCAGCTGCGCAATTGCTGAGAACGCGTGGGTGCAAACCGTCAAGACCCATCGATTTAGTTTTGTCTAAGTTGTGGAGTCTTTTTTGAAGAATAGCTGTAGAAAAACAACTTTCATTTACATCACAGATTGATTCGGTGCGATCTGTAAAAGCAGGCATGTAACCCTCAGGTTCGATGAAAAAAACAGATGGAAAATAGTCATTGAGTGTGGAACAGATTTTTTCACGGTCCGCAGTTATGGTGCCGTCGGTGGTCTGAATAAAGTTGATGTGGTCTTTTACATACTGCTTGCTACGGACATGTGAATGAAGAAGTTTTGGATTGGATTTGGAAGCGCTGACTAGTTGTTCCTCATACGTGAGAATTGCCGACTTGACTGTTTTAGCTACACGCTTGCTAGCCTCTCGATGAGATTCTCGTAGAATAACTGCAGAGTCGCGCCCCGATGCGATGTATTTAGCCCAGACCTGGCGCTTGACTCTGGTTGCTTTTATAACTTCGGGTGTTACCCAAGGTTCTTTTTTCTGGACAAATGGAATTGTTGTAGATGGGATGTGTAGTGCAACCGCTTCGTTGTATCGGTCGATAAGAAGCTGATAAGTGTCAGGTACTGAAAGGCCGTCAAATAAGTTTTCCCAGTCGGTGTTTGAAATACAAGATGCCAGCGCATTGTAGTCAGCTTTGCTCCATATAAAACGTTTGTGCGACGGAGAAACACGTTAATTGTTCAGACCGGCCACAGCGAATCGACCGGTTATAAAGCAATGGGATTGGCCCATGGGCGTGTATCCAAGTGAGTCAGCTTCAAGCATCTCGATAGCTCGGTCGGGGTCGTTGGTAATAATGTGGTCAAGAGTGCTTCTAGGTGTAACATAACAATTACTGCGGTACGTGGGAAACGTGACAAGCTGTGTAAGGTGCCTGTCGTTGAGGCACTCTTGAAATCTAATGTCACTAGGATGTTCGTTACCTATATGGGCAACTGTTGCCACGCCACCACCCTCGTCGATTGGAGCATATTTTGTGTGAGAGAAATTAAAATCGCCATAGAGCAACATAAATGAGCAGCTCAAGGCGGAAAGTGAGCTACGAGCTGTTGTGACTGAAGCAATACATTGTGTGAGATAGTCGTCCTTCAAGTCATGAGGGCGATATAAACAACCAATGAGGAAAGTTTCTCCACCGAAACGAATGACTCGTCAGACTTGTTTAATAGCTGGAGAGTTGACCTGAGGAATGCCGGTCTCACTGGTCACAACTTCATCCACAACGTAGATCGCAACACCTCCTCCAGCGCTCCTCTCTCTGTCTTTACGGTGCAGTTGATAGCCAGCTATGGAGGTGTCTGAGGATTCGTTAAACCATGTTTCCACAAAAAACATGACATGTGGTCTAAGCGATTGGTCGAGGGCTGTTATTCTTGCTGTTAGCTCATCGCGTTTATCTTTATTGAGCAAGCATGGGTTGTTAGACCAAAACCGAAAAAGATTTAGAGACGAGGTAGGTGAAGAGGATTTGGGCAGGCTTGTCTTGTTGGGGTGACACATTCTATGTGACTTTTGCAAGAATGAATTATTGGGCCTTCTTGAATTTGTGCAGTTGATTGCCACGGATGCTGTATCGAAAGGGCGAATCGTTACCAAGTTGAGCATTGAGTTTGTTTCTTTCTTGCCTCAACTGGTAATCTAATTGTCTTTCTGCCTCTGTCAAATCCGGGCTGATATAAACGGACTTGTACGTACTGTTGCTTCTCAAACCTTTAGCTGCCAAGAGGATCAGGTTTCTGAGACTTGCATCAGTTAGTTCCACGAGAATTGGGCCCGGTTTTGCTTGATCTTTAGATCTTAATCTCTTTATGCAAACTGGTTTTACCTCAGACTTGCCGATTGAACAAAAAAGATCTTTTACAAACTTTTTGTCTTTAGATCTTTTGTCAACTTGCACTGCACACGACTGTTCCGGAACTCCGTAAACGATAACATTTTTTTTCTTTTCTCTCTATCATTCAGTTCATTCATGGAAGCATTCACAACTACTAACTGCGCAGCTGGCTGTTTTGATTTTCCGCCACCTGATTTAACTACCTGAACCCAATCATTGCCGATAGTCGGAGGTTTCAATGATGATTTTGCTGCTGTTAATTCTGTGGTCAGCTTCTTGATCAGTTAAATTGTCTTTCTCTTTGGTCTCTAAGAGCGTGACTCACTCGGACAGTGGCAAAACCAGAGAAGAAATCTTGCCGCACCACTCGTGAAGAATTTTTGAAGCTAATGAGTGGTTACCTTGTCCGAAACTCGGCCAGTTTTTTTCCAACAAAAATTCTGTATCCATGTTGATGCGTAAAATAATCTGTTTCAATTACCGCTCAGACAGCACACTGATAAGTACTTCGCTTCAGGTGATTAAAACAATAAAAAATGAACGAGATATAGATAAAAATAAAGCTAAGACTAAAAATATAAATTTAAAGATATTTATTACGCGAAAATACACAAAATATGCACTTTAGGTGCCAAAAACAAAATCAAAATTGATTCGGTCTCTAATATAAAACTAGAGAGAACTGGCCAGAAATGAAAATGTTTTTTTAAATATCAATATATGCAATCGCAACCACAGCTCCACTTAACAGTGTTACGCAAAGTTCTAACATACATACATAAATGAATAAAAACTATAGACCCATTACAAGCTGAAATAGAATTATCAAACCTAACATTTTCATATATGGGCTGTTTAATAAATAAAGCATAAAACTTGATCATTTTTATACTACTGGAATATAAATAGTCTTATACAAAAGTCATTTTCTATTTATTATGAAAACAAATTTAAAATGACACATGTTAATAACTGATTACCTCTAAAGATGGACAAATACAGCTTATTCCGATTAACCTAACTCAAATTAATCTGAGAAAGTTTTGAAAATTATAAAAATACTTGCAAAAACGCATAAGTTGTGAAAAACAACAAAAATTCTGATTGTTTGAAAAGATCATACAAGTTAGACCTCCTAGCCGAATTTTTTTATGTTTGTGGCTTGCTGAACAAATATTTCGGCTGATATCCGGATTAGCCGAATTTACGCGTAAAATTATTATTCGGCTTGAATTTTAAATTATCCGGCTGATGATTCAAATTTGTGGCTGATAATTATTTTAAATTAGGCTAAAATTTAATATAAAATTATTTACTAAAGTTAATAAAGTTCAAAATTTATTACCATTATATAAATTATCAAATTAATAGCAATTGTCATAAAAGTTAATTAAATCATCAAAAATGTCATATGATAAACAAAAGTACATCATAAAAATAATATGAAAAAAAATTTTACATTGCAAATTTAAAATTGTCATGTATAAAAACAATCTGATTTAATTTATCAGCACTTAAGGCTGATCTGCGGCTGTTCATAACTAATCCACATGTTGAAAACATACTTTCGACTGGTACTGAGCTGGCAGATGTTGTCAAATATACTTCTGCAACTTGAGATAATACAGGAAAATCATCTGCATGGTTTCTCCAAAATGTAAGACAGTCTGTATGTCTGCTATCAACAAATGACAAATACCTAGCAATTTCAACAGCATAATCATTAGTAGCATTATCCATATCACTCGTAGAGCTCCTTGCTTTCAATTCATTCAGCATTTCCTGACGCAGTTTCATACGCTTTGTTGCTGGCTCATCTTCATAACTTTCCATCTCAGGAGCGGTTGTATGAGTTATTAGTTGTTTGTCGATGCACCTTTTTATTGCCTGTTCTAAAAGTTCAGTTGCAGTGTTACGTGAAATTAGTGTTTTGGTTTCTGGGTCCAACACTTGTTGTAATTTGATAATGCTTGAATCTGGCAAACGTGAATCAAGTTTGGATAGAACATCTTGTTTGATTGCTCGTATTTTTGGATCCTCATCAGGTTTGCAAGTACATAGCTTTCTTATTTTTGCTTTGGCTAATGGAATGGAGGATGCATTTGGAATAGCACTACTGAACAACTCCGTTAAATCTTTAAAAGGTCGTAAAAAACATGCCAGCTCTCTTACACTTTCCCATTCATCTTCGTGTAAACAGAGGTCGACCCTACCAGATCGCTTCAAGGCATTACTAACTTCATGTCGAAGAGAAATGAGGGATTCAATCATTTCAAGTGTAGAATTCCAGCGAGTTGGAGTTGCAGATTTAAGCGATGAATGATGAGCTTGATCTGGCTGGTATGGTTTGTTGTCATCTTCATTTGCTAAAGATGTTGTGAACTGTTCATCTTGTTCAAGAAGTCCATTCAGACTTGCCAATTTTCGTTGCATTGATGTGATAATAGCTTTGTCTTCAGATGCTGCAATTTCATCCTCCATTGTTAATGACTTAAAGTGGAGAACTGACACAATATTCTTACACTTCTGCAAAAGCTCAATCATTTCTTCTTGTTTGTTAATACTGTCAACAGTCAGCAGAAGATGAATGACATGAGCAGTGCAGTGAATGAAATGATCAACTTTCAAAATTTTAGATGTTGCTACCATATTAGCAGCTCCATCATGGCAGCTGAACATTATTAAACTCTTTGGAGTGTGTTGTGGCAAAACATGGCATCCTAAAGTAACAACATGATATTGCCAATTTTTAATGAAAGCCACTCGAACACCCATAAATGGCCTGCCTTTGTATTTGTCGGACCAACCGTCGAACATTAAACATATGGATTTCACTTTATCCAATTTTTCAGAAACCGATGAATGAATGCCAATAAAAACATCATCCAGTGCATTGTTGGCCAAAGTATCCGGTGAAGGTAATACAAAATTTGGCATGTTTTATACGTTTATATATATATATATATATATATATATATTTATACAAACATATATATAGGTTAAGCTGGCGTTCGGAAATCTTGTAGCGGATTTTCGGCGTACCGTTTTCGGCTGGCCGCCGGCTAGCCGTAATTTTTTTTCGGCGGATTTACGGCCGCTGTAAAAATTTCGGTGGCGGCGGCGGCTAGGAGGTCTAATACAAGTGATTAGGTACATCAGCAGCTCTTTGCTGTCTTCTTAAAGTGATGTTGCTTAATACTTTTTAATAAGTTTCAATTTGTTTTTCAGTGTAAAATGAAGTATGGTTGCATCCAGTGCCATCTATTTCATTAGTTCACACCAGAAAGCAGATCGATTATGTAATTACCAGCATTAATTTATGATAATTATCCTAAGAATTATCATTAGGGAAACCAACTTTAAAAGATTATTTCAATACGTTTGTATAACCAAGAAATTGAATATTTGGACTTTTACCCTCTATAATGGATATCTGTCATACATGGACGTGAGGGCAAACATGTTAAAGGTGCGGTAGGTGGGGGTACTGAGAGCACACTGATCTTCATTCAAAACAAGAAAAACACTGATAATTGCCGTGGAATACAGAACTTCTCACAAAAAGGTTATGGAGTTATGTTAAATCAATGTCAAAGCTTAAAGAGAATGTTGGTGTAATAAAAGTTAATGGCATTGGCCTTATGGACAACAAGGCTAAAGCAGATGCATTTGCCAGGTTTTTTCCTCTGTCTATGTGCAAGAAGATATGTTTGTTGACGATGATACATTTCATCCGAGGGTGCAAGCTGGTGGGATATCAGAACTCAAGATTGATAGATGCATGTTGGACAAAAAATTGAGTAGTTTGGACACTGGAAAATCTTCTGGGCCTGATGCAATACACCCTAGAATACTGAGTAAGAGAAAATTGATTTTTGACTAATTACTTGACTGAGATTTTCAACCTTTCACTGAATTCGGGGGTTGTTCATGCTGACTAGAAGACTAGTGTTGTGCTTCCATTACAGAAAAAGGATGCAAGACCAAGGTTGAGAATTACAGGCCAATAGCTTCAACCTCAATATGTTGCAAGATGCTCAAGTCAATAATTAAAAATCACATTTTGAGTTACTTTATGAACAAAATAAATAATTAAACTTGATATAAAAAACCAAGTAAAGATAAATCTGAGTTTATGATATGAAAGATGCATTCTAAGAATAAACTTTCTCACCGGGCCATTGAGAAGTCCAGAACTCGACCTCCAGATGAGAGTTGCCCCGCACAGATCAATAAGCGTACCATCCTTCAAAATGTTGTCTTCTGTTGGGACCTGATTATAAAATAATACAAAGAAAGGCTACAGTGATTCAATCAAATAACAACAAGCATCTTACAAGATTTCCTTTGCTCGGCGTAGAGCGAGATTCCCTAAGTGCATAAAGTCCTCCTTCAACAGATACTTCTCTCCACAGACCTGGCTTAGAATTACAGGTAAAACCATTGTGTGGATGCATTATGAGAATACCATTTGTTGTCAAACCATCTATTTCTCCTTCACTGTACCATTTTGTTGCTTTTTCCTTCAAAAGCAGATAAAATAATAATTTTTTTCCATTTATTCTGTTATCAATTTCTAAAAATGACTCACCCCAAGAAATATATTTTTCCCACTATCAAACCCTGCTGCATAAATTCTTGCAGAGAAAGGAGGACACCTCTCAACAAGAATACGACAGGCAAACCTCGATATTGTGCTTTGAACTACTGGAGACTGTTCACTTCTTAAATTACCAGGCACAGTATCCATGACAATAAAATCTATTTGATCCTCGGAAGATCGACCAATTTGGAACATGTCGGTGTTAGGGTCGTGATCGTATTGAACTATCACGGCCTGACTGCGACTCAAAGTGTATGACACGGAATGCTGGAGACAATTTTGTATCAGCTACAAAAAATAAATGCAGAGAATCAATCAGCATACACACAGATTAATTTCATTTAATAACTCTGA
>OZ022245.1:16384569-16579569 GCA_963978895.1 Erpobdella octoculata | reverse complement strand
TTTTAGTGCCACATTGAGAATAGCAATCAATAGTAATAAAAATCTAAAGCAGAGGTTAAGCCACGCCCCTCTTAGGCTGCTAGTCGACCTCTACATACTTCTATTTAGAAATATGCGAACCGGCATCAACGGTTGGCAAGGCAATCGTGCTCGCTGACATTGATGACTATTATTAATATCATTCTATGTTTATGTTTTGGTTTAGTCTGTTTGATAAACTTATTTTGTCAAATTTGTTATATAGAATTGGAATGATTATTTTAGTGTTTCGATATCCGTAATTGACCATAATAGTAGCTCATCTAAGATATATCTTTCATTTCAGTTTGACAATTTTTAATTTGGCGTAAATCAGCAGACTTCTAGGCCACAAACAGGTGTGTCTTGAGTGCCTTTCTGAACTGTTTGTTTGTAGATGCAGTTGTGACCTTTGGTGGAAGACGATTCCAGATCGTTGGGCCAGCAACCGTAAAACGTCTATCCCCAGCAGTCTTTATACGGGCTGTAGGGATGACGACCTGAGTCTTCGTCGAGGCAGAACGTCACACATGTGTGTGACGCTCGAGCGCAAATATGGAGGAGCCGACTCGTGGAGGCACTTAAAGATCAGAAGTGCGAGTTTAAAATCTATCCTGCGGTCGACCTTCAGCCATTGAAAACCGACTGTAGACGGCGGGTCTGGAACTTTATAATCTCGATTATATTCTTGGTTGTATGTAAATATGTGTGTGTCACTTGTAGTGTGCACGTCATCTGCAGCTGGAATTCGAAACTTTCTCAGCTTCTTTCTTGCCAACCGATTCGCCATCGCCTATAAATAAACCTGCTGGTTCTTCTTCACTTTCTTAATTCTTGCATAGAGGTACTTTCTCGCGTTTGTCATCATTTAGAGTCTAAATTTAGAGAAATAGATGTACCGAAACTAAGCAAATGAAACTTATTTCAAGTTTAAAAAAAAGTTTGTAAATTTATATAAATTTATATAAATTTTGAAATTTTTATAAATTTTGAAATTTTTATAAATTTTGAAATTTTTATAAATTTTGAAATTTTTATAAATTTTGAAATTTTTATAAATTTTGAAATTTTTATAAATTTTGAAATTTTATAAATTTTGAAATTTTTATAAATTTTGAAATTTTATAAATTTTGAAATTTTTATAAATTTTGAAATTTTTTAATATTTAAAGATTTTTTTCAATGAATTCCTTTAATGTAGTTATTAATATTGTCTGTCACATATAGTTCATCATTCTATGTTATCTCGTTTTATTAGAGACAAAATTTACACAGTTGACATTTCAGTCGAGATCCCTATATCGTATCGTATCGGATTTGCCTCGTTATTGGTCGAGGCATCTTGTATCGTATCGTTTTATTCGAGACAAATTTCAGAAGTCGTATCGTATTGTTTCAAAAAAAAATAACGGGACTCTTAATCCTACAAAGCAATGATATGTGACACACTTTTGTGTAATCCAGATTATATCAAATTATATGAACCTCATTTTATGTACACTTAGCATTAAAAAGCAAATAAACATGATATAATTGAAATTCTATAAAAGAGCTAAGAAAAAAAAGATCAATTTGAGTAAAGATATTTCAAATAAGACAAAGACAGTCTGAAAAACAAAATTGCCCTCCAAAAGCTTTGAATATTTGAACCACATAATCAATTAAAATGCATTTGAAATTAAAAACTCAATTCACCCAAGAATAACAAGCTCTCCATATTTTATGACATCATTTGAACATCGTTCGTGGTCCGTTTTGTGGGACTGCCGTATGGCGGCAACAGGATATTTACCAAACCTAAAATTGTTAAGAAAAAAGTCATCAAAGTAATTTTAAATTGACTTCAAATGACCAAATAACCAAGTATGAGACATTTTCTTATTCAATTATTACTTGACCAGTGTAACAGAATACGCAGTTGCTTTTTTACAGCTTATCTAATGATTTACATCTACGTTTGTTAATGTATTTATATTCAACAAAAAATAATACAACTATTAAGAATTTTCTACAACAGAAACATTCTCCGATATTATGATAGTACTCTTCCTTTATATACTTCAAAAAGTTTTGTAAATGACCATTATACCTTTCAAGTTTGCTTTTGTGCTCAGGAGATTGATTCACATATATTTTTTAATTCATACGTACTTTGATTGATAACGATTTATCTATATATATAAAAGAACATGTCCTGACTGACTGACTGACTGAATAATCAACGCCGAGCTCAAACGCCTCATCCTAGGAACAGCCCCGCAACTACGGTAGATATGTAGTTTTTTGAAATTTATAAACCTGTTAACCGTTACACTAGTATAAAGCTGGATAAAACAGCGTATTTCGCCCCCCCCCAATTCTAAGATATGTACTTACTTTTTCGAACTTTATAAACCCGTTAACTGTTATATAAGCTCATAACTGGATAAGGCAGCGGATTTCGTTCCCCTCCTGAAAAATTCTAAGACATGTAATGTTTTGAACTTTATAAGCCTGTAAACCGTTATAAAAGTTCATAACTGGATAAGGCAGTGGATTTCACCCCCCCCCCCCCAATTCAAGATATGTACCTATTTTTTCGAACCTGTATACAAGTTCATAGCTCGATAATAAGGCAGCGGATTTCGCCCTCTCCCCCTGAAAAATTCTAAGACATGTACTTTTTTAAACTTTATAAACCTGTTATGTAGCTGGATAAAACAGCGTATTTTGCCCCCCCCCCCCCATTCTAAGATATGTACCTACTTTTTCGAACTTTATAAACCTGTAAACTGTTATAAAAGTTCATAACTGGATAAGGCAGCGGATTTCGCCCCCTCCCCAAGTCCCCCCAAGTTCTATGATATGTACCTACTTTTTCAAACCTGTTAACCATTATACAAGTTCACAAATGGATAAGGCAGCAGATTTCGCACCCCCCCCCCCCCGAATTCTAAGATACGTACCTATTTTTTTGAACCTGTATACAAGTTCATAGCTCGATAAGGCAGCGAATTTCGCCCCCCCCCCCCTGAAAAATTCTAAGTTATGTACCTTTTTGAACTTTATAAGCCTGTAAACCGTTATTCTGGTACATAGCTGGCTAAAGCAGCGTATTCAGGAATAGTCACAAAATTGGGAATGTTGGGTATCTATCAACACACCTGCAATATAGTGTATTTTGTATCCAATGCGGTTAACTTATTAACGCATCACTGCAAACATCTCAGCAAAACCTTGGGATGCAACTTTTTCTCACGGCCCACTTATATTTGAAAAAAATCTAAAACGTTTTAAAGCCTTTCTTTAATTTTTCCTCCAAAAAACTGATGGAGCTGCTTTTTCAAAATATTTTCAAAGCCACTTTTTTATTTTTTCTGTATAAAAACTGATAGCCGATGGCCGGGGGGAGGGGTCTATCCGGAAGTAGTTTATCCATACATGTTAAACCACTTCAGAGGGGCCCACTAGTTGGCCTATCCAACCTCAAAAACCTAAAATATCAGAATAGAAGCTTGAAATTAAAAAACAAAACAGAAAATTAATTTTGTAATGCAAAGATTTACGATAAATATTGATTATTTTTATTTATTGCACTTTTTGTCATTTTATTTTTATAAACTATTCCAGCAAATCCAAAATGAAGTCATAAAAATAATAAACAATATGGGTGTTGCTGATGCACCTTGGTTTTACATATAATATTTACATTGTCTTTTCAACTCCCGATATAATTTTAGTGGTTTTTTGGCCATTTTCGTTTCGCCCCCTTTAGAGATAGCTCGCCCCCCAGAGCATGACGTCTAGTTGTGGGGCTGCCTAGGAACGTGAAATTTGGAACTTATATTACTTTTATTGCGTAAGCATCCACTAAGAAAGGATTTTTGAAAATTTTGCTCCTGAGGGGAAGAAATGGAAAACAAACTTTTTTCTAAAACAATGTATATCTCAAAAACCAAAAATGAGAAGATTTTGAAATTTGGTATATGGATTCTTCTTAAAAAATAAAAAGATACGTGTTTCACCATTTTTTGAAAATTCGGTTTCCCGGACCTCAAATGTGGGTTGGAAAATTGGGTTATTTGGTTTTTAAAGTAACTGCTACTCAAAAACTGTGAATGCTACAGGAGTAAAAATTAGTATTTAGTTTCTACTCCAAAAATAATGAAACACGTGTTTTAGCATTTTTTGAAAATTTGGTTTCCAGGACTTCAAATGTGGGGTGGAAAATAGGGTTACTTGGTTTTTAAAGTAGCTGCTACTCAAAAACTGTGAATGCTACAGATGTAAAAATTAGTATTTAGTATTTTTTTTTATTGAGATTTAGCATACGCCTTATCAAGACAAGTCTTGCTCAAGCGAGAGAGGGAGGGTACTTGCAAAGGCAGCTATTTATAGGCGCCTACCCCTTTAGCAAGTGCGAGTGAACTCCTTGCTTAAAGAGTTACGCTGGCCGGCAAGGTTTGAACTGCCGACCTAACGATCGACATGCGAACGCTCTACCGCTCAGCCACCAGCGCCTCAAAAAATAATGATATAAGTGTTTCACCATTTTTTAAAACTTTGGTTTCCATGACTTCAAATGTGGGGTCAAAATAAGGGTTATTTGATTTTAAAATAACTGCTACTCAACAACTGCAAGCATTACAGATGTAAAACTTAGTATTTTGAGGTTTTGTGCCGGTTAAAAGTAGCTGAGTCTAGTTTATCACCGGTCGGGCCAAGCCGTTATTTTAAGGTCTTCTTACGGACCAGGCTAAACCTTAAATCAAGGTGGTACAGGCCGAGGTTTTTCACTCAGCATATAGACATTTTAGTGATTTTAGGGTTTTCAGACGGGCCGGGCTAAACCTGAAGTCAAGGTGGGACGGGCCGAAGTTTTTCATCAAGTATATAGAATTTCTAGGCCTGTAAAAACGGGCTGGGCCAAGCCGACACCTATGGATGCACGGTTCAAATTCTCTAATTTCATGCGAGCGAAGCTGCTACGGGCACTGCTAGTTATTTTATAAACAGACAGCATCTAAATCAAAGTAATGTTTATTTCTTATTTTAATACAAAAACAATATTAAAAAAAATTTGAGGTCTTTCTAGATATATGATTGTACTGCATTTCATTTTCTCAAATTAGTCTCTATATATAGTCTCCCACCATGTTCTCATTGTACTCTCCTTGGTATCAATGTTCAAAGTTCATGATATCCCAGTTAAAGTGTTTGCCACCACACTCCTCCATGGTTATTCCCCCATTTCTGCTGGAACAAAATGTAACCAGAAAAAATTCAGGAATAAAATGTTGTTAACAAAAGTCATGGACAAAATGTTGCAGTAAAAATGTCATGGATAGAATGTCGTGGAGAAAGTCGGAGAGGTTGCTACAGATTCTCGATTTTTAGGAAGCCTGTTAATCTTATCAAAGTGTGTTCAATTAAAAAATAATAAAGAAGCCTTAAATAATCTCAACAAATGAAATCTTAGACCATCACTGACGAGACGAGAGCGATGACAACAAATTAGGATCTATGAAACAGACAAAAACTAACGGTAGAGATTGGTAATCCTGTCAGAGAGGTTGCATTGACAAATTTTTTTTTTTAAACGCGCAATCAGTGACCCCGGGTTAGGGTTATGGTTAGGATTCACAGATTGTGCATTTTCAAAAAATATTTTTTGTCAATACAACCTCTCTAACAGGATTACCAAACTAACTTGGTGCTTATGTTCTTGAAAAAAATATATATAAACAATAGAAATTAATGTGATTTTAAAGGGAGTTGCCATAAATTTCCTTAAAATACACTTGTAGTGACACGTGAAACATTTACATATTGATTATCGGACAACCGGAATTAACTGAAACCTGCAATTTATCCCTTACTGGTACTGGTTGTAACAGGAAAAAATCCTTTAAAGTGTGCATTAGAGCACAATGTGCTGTTTGATTTCTATTAGTCTTATTTAGATAAAAACACAAATAAAATATACAACAATCACCTTTTCCCATAATAGATTAAGAGGTCAGCACCACTTAAACTAATTACCAAACAAACCAAAGTATCAAAGAGTTCTAATTATAGAATATTACAACAATAAACGGTTTTCTGACATGAAATATCAACGAGTATGGGATGATCTTATGTGCTCGACTGTTCTTTATATTTCCATTTGAAATCAAATACTGTACTATAGCAAGTTGGAAATGTGTTTTATACTAAACGAATCAATAGAATATTTTAATAAAGTCAATCATATTAAAGAGTCCACTCTTTATCATTGGACATAGACTTTGAAACAACTTTTCTGAATGGTGTGTGCTGTGTAATAGGAATCGGAACCGAAAAAAAGTCCCCAAAATAACCACTAAACCAGGTAGGAATACAAAGACGGTTTACCCCACTTATGTAGCACTTGTTGATGTTGGTTTTATAGTTGCTGCAGATTCAGATCATTTTTGTGCCAGCAAATTACAGGAGAGATTTACAATGGTTATTCATATAGATGAAAAAATAAAATAGAAAAAAGATTTGAACATTCATTAAATTCTTAAAGGCACCCCTTGCAAGTAGTGAAACCCCCAAAAAATTATGACCAGCTGCAGTAGCTGCTGCTAAAATCATGCAAGAAATATAATATCTCCTTAGAATAGGCATGTTAAAACTAACAGCCTGCTGGCCGAATCTGACCATCCGACCGATTTTGATAGCTTAAATAAACAGTTAGTAAGCAGGTCCTTTTAAGCATGAAGCACATAAATCTTAAAAGCTGTTGTTGACTGTAATTCAATTGACAAACATCTCAAGCATTCACAGATCAAAATCACAGATTTTTTATAGATTTTTTTGCCTCAACTTTTCTATTACAATTTGCAACGACAACCATCTTGTATCAAAGATTCTATCCGTGACATTATTACAATGGTTTGTCAACAACTATTTGTCCGCAACATTTTGTCCATGACGTTCATTCTCTTGATATTTTGTTTGGCCCCCATTTTAGATTCATTTTGCCATAGTTCCTAATCAGAGTTTCAACACAGAGCCTTGTGGTTTCCAATGGAACCTTTAACTACAGCCCAAAAGCAACCCCAAGCTGCTTTTTCAGTTCTGGTCAGTTCTTTTGGGAATTCAGTGCGCTAGTGCACGAAGTGCGAATAGGCCGAGATTAAATAATCTCCCAAGGAGGGCGAATAGGCCGAGATTGAATAATCATCCTACAGAGTGCAAATAAGGTCTGTCTTAGAAAAATATGGCTCTTTATTCACAACAGTGCTTCTGATTCGCTAATTGTATTGTAATATAACTGTATTGTTGGAGGTGATAGCGTAGGAACTGGAAATCCTGAGCTTTGTGGCATTTGGGCAATTGATGAAGGAATTTCCCGCATCCCTAGTTTAGAATTTTTATGAAATCTGCATCTTGAAAGGTTCACCATGCAGTACATGCAGAGGTTTCGACAATTATTTACTTTGACGGGTTGAGGGGGTTAGGGAAAGGTTCGTAATGTGACTACTGTAGGCCAAACTCATCAAAGTAAATGATTACCGGGGTTTGTGCGTGTGGTCAGTGAGTTTCCTTATAAATTCGTGGAGACTTTACTCCAGCTTATTTCAAATAATGGAAAATCACCATAAAACACTCTTTTCATGAATTGTTTCATTTTTAAATTTTTTACTTATCATTGTCGTACGGTGTCTTACAGCAGAAATAATGGATCCCTAAGTGAAAGATTATCCTATATTAGTACTAAAATAATTTTAACTCCAACCAAAATAGAATAAGCAAAATTCACTAATATACATAAAGCTTAAGCCTTAAGCTTTAAGCCAAGTCTGTCCAAACGGATATTATTGGCTAGTGAAAAACAACATAAACATCATATACATGTAAAATGCTTTATTTTAAACTCATCAAGGCAGCCGTACAGAAATCCAGCTTAAGATTAATTACAGAATTACATTAAAACTACATGTATATTGTATATAAACAAAACCCACAGCTTATCGGTTTGAGGCATTATCGCAAATAAAGAACTCCATCACAAAAACACATAAAATATAAATATACACCATAGACTTTACGGCTGTCTCTTATTATATTCAACTTGAAATTTATTTTTTTAAACGTATTTAATTTTTAATTATTGTTATAATACTAGTTATAATTTTTCAAAGTGTATCTATTCTAAGAGAATGTGTGTATTTTCCTTATCCATATGCCATAGATATATATGATCTGCTCGCCTTAGAAATGTTAGTTTTTTTTTTACCTAGCTTGCAGCTTAATTCTGTTTGTCTGTATCCTGAAGCTTCAGCGTTACTACATAATTACTCTTCGACAGTAAATTCAGCATTTTCCAGGGAGGGAGCAAAATTTTTCCGCCATTATATAGCTTACTAACAGGGCTGCCCGGCTGTTTCTTGCTTAGTTTTTCCTCTTTTTTACCAATAAAACATCAAATAAATAACTGATTTTTTTTAAATTTTAAAATTGTCTTATTAATGAAGTCTACCTGCCAGTGGCGTACCTAGGGTAAATGGCGCCTATGGCAAACACCGATCTTGCGCCCCTCTCCGACGATATGTTACTAACTTTTATTTTCTAAAAAATAAAAACTACTCTAGAATTAGGTAAAAAAATCACACAAGTTAAGTCTATTAACACTTTATTACAAATTTATCTTTTTGGCTTTAGCTGACGCAAATTGTTTAATTATATTATCAAAGTCAATTTCTTCGGGCATTTCTCGTTCTAAGCTATGCTAAGTAAAGCAAGATCACATAATCGACTTTGGCTCATCGAGGCTCTCAAATATGAAAGTATTAATTTTAATTTGCTAAATGATCTTTTGCGACTGGCAATAGAAACCGCAGTTGTCAGCAATATTTGCAATGCTATACGCATATTGGGGAAAACGTTTTCATCTCCATACTGAACTATAAAATTAAGTAATTGTTCGGGGCTTGATATTTTTCGGTACGGCTTGTGAGCAGCGTTCTAAAATCCAATCTTTTTTCATATAATTCTTGCCCATCCACATCACAACTGTAGGCTTTTCTAAATTTTACACAACGATCTTTAAAGTAGCCTGTTTCGGCTTTAAAACACACCCCTTCCATATCAAGAAGAAATCCAAATTTTTCATTAATTTCTTGTAAACGAACGTTTCTACTTTTTAATTCATTGAATAGACGATTGACAGTCCTTTTCATAACTTTTTCCATTTTATTCTTTAGCTGATAAACCAGCACCTCTCGATGTTTCGCCATCCATTCATTGCAAATTTGAATTGATTCTTTCAGTGAGTCACTAACTAACACTTCTCTTTCATCATGAAAATAATTTTGGAAAACTTTTAAATCTAAAGCTGCTTCATAAAAGTTAATTTTAGGGTCCTGCAACCACTTTTGAACGCGGTCAATACCAATACGAATAAAGATCTTGTTCCAAAACCCTTGCAACATTAGAAAGTCATATGTTATTATTATAGAGTTGCTTTGCGTCACTTTTAGTTTCACTAGTCGCTCTTTCATCGCCTATTATGTTCTGGAAAACGCCACTATTTGCTCGAGCTATTTGTTAACAGGTTTTACTGATTCCGTTTTTGCGCTCCACCTGGTATCGGAGTCAGACTTTAAAGCCACAGGTACAACAGCTTTGAGCATTTCTCAACGCTGGATTGAACGAGAGAAGAAAACATAAAGCACATCGATGGTTCCGAAAAAAGTTACCATCATTACTTCTTCTTTATTGGTAAACATATTTATATCTATACAAATATTTTTTAATTTTCATTTGCGTATTTACACGTTAGGCGCTTTTTTGCGCCCCTCTTCAGGTGGCGCCTAGGGCACGTGCCATGCCTGCTATACCCTAGTTACGCCTCTGCTACCTGCACGTCAAATGTTGCTCCTGCTGCTTGGATGAATTTCATCAATTCATAGATCCTGCCAAGCCTCCACCATCGCACTGTTGCTATGTATCTCTTCATTTTTTATCCACTCTGCATTATCATTATGTTTTACTTCTTTTTCTAGTACGTCTTTCCAGAATCTTTTTATTTTTACACACTTTTACTTAACTTGACTTTTCTGTCTGTCTGTCTGTCGTCAAAACTTGCAATCGATTTTAAACTAACTTTCCGATGAGTTAGAGACTTAAAAATTTAAACATACCTCCAAACTGATTAACAATACATTCTATCAAATTTTCGGATCGATTAGACAAAATTTAATTAAATAATTATCTGTGATATTTTCTTCAAACTATTTATTGTCTATGCTAATATGCTTGTTGTTTATATACTCCAGAAGTGTTAGCGGCGGTTCAACTGAAGAGACAACTTTTGTCAAAATACCTAGCAGCCGGGCGTCACATACATGATCAGCTTAAGCTAGCTCATAAAAAAGCTTGTAAAAACGTGGCAAAAGTAGTTAGACTTTCTATGCTTCACTACGAAGAAAGTCTCGCTTATTCATCAAAGTTTAATCCAAATCTACTTCATACTCACATTCGAAATAAACATGAAACTCAAGAGAAGATAAAGGCAATTGAAACGGCTGACGGTGACACATCGGTCGACCAAGAAGTAATATGCAAGACACTAAACGAATACTTCCAATCTGTCTTTGTTACCGAATCAGGCAATCAACTGCCTTTTTTTGAACAGAAAACAGATTCCGAATGCAATATTGACGAGAGCGTTTTCACATTTGAAAAGGTTGAAAAAAGACTCTTGGCGAACAAGGCTATGGGAGTTGATGGATTTTATCCTCGTATATTAAAAAACAGCGCAGCAGCTCTTGCAATTCCTATCACTCTCATCTTTAGAATGTCTATCACCACAGGCATGGTACCAGACCTAAGAAACTAGCTAATGTTACGCCCATTTTTAAAAAAAGGTAGCAAAAAAAAGCAGGAAACTATAGGCCAGTATCATTAACTTCCGTACTTTGCAAAGTATGCAAAAAGTTTATTCACGAGCAAATCATGTCTTTCTGGACTATGAATAACCTAATAACTAAAAGTCAACACGGATTTGTAAGAAAAAAATGATGCATAAGCAACTTACTGGAAGCCCGCGACATTCTGACAGAAAGTGTTCATCTTGGTGTTTCTGTGGATGTTGTCTACACAGATTTTGCGAAAGCTTTTGACAAAGTCCCACATCGGTGTTTATTGCACAAACTGAGAGCGCACGGTATACAGGGCTCTTTTCACAAATGGATTGAATCTTGGTTAACCAATCGTCAGCAAAGAGTTCAGATCGACAGTTGTACTTCAGGATGGAAAAAGGTTACGAGTAGGGTACCGCAAGGCTCAGTACTTGTGCCTCTATTGTTTTTGCTCTATATAAATGACCTCAGGACCTCACTGACAAATTATCTCAACACATCAAGCTTTTTGCAGATGATAGTAAAATCATTGGGATTATCAAATCTGTGGAAGACTGTATCAGACTCCAAAACGATATAGATGAGGCAGTCCAGTGGTCACACAAATGGTTGATGCCATTCAACATCGACAAATGCAAAGTTATGCACGTTGGACGAACCAATCAGAAATCAAAATTTATTTATTCTATGTTAGACCCAGATGGAAATAAAAAAAATTTAGAAGTAACGACAGTCGAACGAGATCTTGGTGTTTTAGTATCGGATGATCTCAAAGCAAGGTCTCAAGTGAATGCAGCGGCTGCCTTGGCTAATAGAACTCTTGGTAGACTTAAAAAATTATTCCGAAATCGTAGTCTCCATCTTTGGAAAACATTATACCAGGATTACATTCGACCACACCTCGAATATGCAGTTCAAGTTTGGTCTCCTCATCTAAGCCGGGACATTGATACTCTCGAAAAGGTCCAGCACAAAGTTACAAAAATAATTACAACAATCAAACATTTACCATACTTAGAAAGACTACAGAAGCTTGGAATTACCACGCTTGAAGAACGTAGGGTTAGAGGCGATTTGATCCAACAATACAAAATACTGGCTCATATTGATGAAGTGGATTTTTTTTTATTGCAAAAACATCCCACATGGCAAACTAACAGATCCTATTGTTTGAGAGGTCACAACTGCTTTTTTTACCACAAAGAATTAAAGGATGTGAAGAGCGAAAACACTTTTTCACAAATCGAGTAGCTTTCAACTGGAACTGCTTGACGCAGGAAGCAGTGGACGCATGTTCGGTGAATGCCTTCAAAGATCAACTCGCTCTACTTTGATTGCAGTATGACTCGTCAGCACAGAGGGGCCTGATGCAGCACCACTTCATCAATCATACATGCTATTATAATGACTATTTAATTATTATTGTTTTTTTGTTCTGTCTTTTTTTCTGATTTTGAATGTATGTATTTTGAATGTATGTTTTGATAACTGAATAAAAAAACTCAAACTCATATATTTCTTTATATGTATATATAAATGAACTTAATGACGAAGAAATGAGTCATCGGCTTGAATCATTCAACTCAAAATATAACACGAAAAAGAGAAACAATATTGTTGACAAGTTGTCTCGACTTTACGGTGGACAATATCTCATGAAAAGTGATGTTTGTCATTACGTTAATATGTCAAAACACGTACTGACTAAAGACCAGATAGAATTCTTGCAAATGGGCTTTAATCGGTTTTCGATATGATATGATCGTCTTCAAAGGCAGACAGAATCCGAAATCTATACGAGCAGATCACACGCCTAAGCACAAATCAACAAGTACTAGTTAAAGAAGGCTTAAAACATAGATATCTATGGCTTAAAAACGTCTTTAATTGCTGAGAGTTACATTCATAGAAATAGAAAAAGAACATTTCTTCCACAACATTTAGCTGTAGCTGCTAAAGCACTTAAAACCAACAATGAAATCATTTTGCGGAAGGCGGACAAGTCGTCGACATACGTTATATTAGACAAAGCAGATTACTATAATAAGTTAAATACAATTCTTTCTGACGAAACCAAATTTTCAAAGATAAACAATTAAAGCAAAAACAAAGTTTTTTTTAAAACACACTTTTATTTTTTTACTACATAAAAAACGAGCATATTAGCATAGACAATAAATAGTTCGACGAAAATATCACAAATAATTATTTAATTAAATTTTGTCTAATCGATCCGAAAATTTATATATATATATATATATATATATATATATATATATATATATATATATATATATATATATATATATATATAAAGTAATTTCTATCAAGCAGGGATTATTTCGTTAACGGTAATAGAAACGAAAATTATTTGCCTAAAATGAAACTCAAATAGAAAAAGAAATTGTTTAAAACGAAAATTATTTCAACCGATAAAATGTGGCTTCTATTGTGCTTTCTATTACATGCTTTCATATCTGTGCTAATTTTGTCTTTTTTCGAGTTCTGTCATGGGTAACGTTGTTTCGACACGTTCACTTTTGTTTTGTCGTTTGTCATTATTTGATGAGAAATGTGGAATACTTGTGTAAGCTGGTCGAAGTTGTGTGCGGGTCGTAAATGCGAAAATTTGGTTTGGCGTTATTTTAAATATAATGCCATCTATATTTATAAAAATGAATGTTTGTATGTATGTATGTATGTATGTATGTATGTATGTATGTATGTATGTATGTATGTATGTATGTATGTATGTATGTATGTATGTATGTATGTATGTATGTATGTATGTATGTATGTATGTATGTATGTATGTATGTATGTATGTATGTATGTATGTATGTATGTATGTATGTATGTATGTATGTGTGTGTGTATATATGTATGTATGTATATATGCATGTATGTTATTTATGCATTGCTACACCATTCATCCGATCGTAATGAAATTTTCGCACAACCTTGAGAGTCAAGGGGAATCAAATATAGAAAAAAAATTGAAATCCGTCACAAAATGAGCGGTAACTATATATATATATATATATATATATATATATATATATATATATATATATATATATATATATATATATATATATATATATATATATACTAGCGGGGGTACCCGGTGTTGCCCGGAGTTTTTACAGGTTTTTCTAATGTTTGTCTCTCTCGCTTCCATTTCCTTCTCCGCTTTCCCGCTCCCGGTAGCTTTCCCGTTCTCGGTCGCTTTCCCTTTCGATCGAGAACGGGAATGGGAGAGCAAGCATGAGCGAGAACGGGAGAGCAAGCGTGAGCGGGAACGGGAAAGCGACCGGGAACGGAAAGGCGACCGGGAACGGAAGAGCAAACAGGAGCGGAAAAACGATCGGAAGCTGGAAAGCGGCCGGGAACGGGAAAGCAAACGGGAACGGGAAAGCAAGCGGGGAAGGAAACCTGAGCGAGAGAGACAAACATTAGAAAAACCTCAAACGTCGGGCACCTCCGCTAGTTATAAATAAAAGGAATTGCCTAGCAAATAAAAAATCCTGCAATGCTATAACCAGTGGCGTCTACTACTGTATACTCAAGAGGCAGCTGCTTCATACAAATCAAAACTGGTTTACTATCAAAAGGGCGAAAACATAAGGGCGAAAACAAAAGGGCGAACACAAAAGAGCGAAACTAAAAAGGGCGAATGCTAAAAAGAGCGCACGATAATAAGAGCGAAAATGAAAAGGGCGAAACTAAAAAAGGCGAACAATAAAAAAAGCGAACATCGAAAAGGCGAAAATAAGTTTGTATTATCTATGTTTCAAGCAATTTTTAAGAAATCTATTTAAAGTTTTATGGGCAAAAAATTAGAAAAAATTAAGCGGGAGCGGAAGAGCGAGTGGGATTGGGCAAGCGAGTGAGAGTGTGAGCGGGAACGGGAACGGGAACGGGAGAACGAGTGGCAGCGTGGCATTCAGCGGCCGTGTGTGCGAGAATGGGAAAATAAATAGGAAAGGAAAGGAAACAGAGGGAGGAAAAAGGTGAGAGAAAAATGATGGGAAAACCTCTAAAAACTCCGAGCAACCCCGTTAGTAATTTCAGATTTAGCCATTTGAGATACTCGCCATTACCGGATTCTCTTTCTATCACACGCACACACTCACGCGCGCACGAATTAAGCCTCTCTTTTACCCTCTGTTTCATTCAGGCACGCACAAAAATAAAGTTTTTTCTATCATTCTTTCAGTTCCATGATCATCAAAACAGTGATAAAACGTGTATTTTATTTCGTTTCTTTTTTTCAATTTTTAGTGCTATGTAAAATGTCCGTGATCAAATTGTTTCTAGTTAAAATGTTCAAAGTTATTTCAACCCATTATTGTATAATTAAAGTTTAATTTAACAATGTAATTTACAATATTATTTTTCTTGGTTTATAACTCTCCACTGCTGGGCATAATTTGTGCATCACTTTTTGTACAGAAACTGTAGAGTTAAATAGGTTTTTACATGAGCTAATTTTCCTATAACCAATTTGGTACTAAAAATACTTATCTATAAATTCAAGTTTGAACTATAAAAGTAGGAAGTTTTTTTACCGTGACATTGGCATCTGGCACTAATGTGTTTTTAATGTGTTCGCAACATTCACATAAGTGAATTTTCACGGGAAGCTATGAGAGAGAAAGAGAGAGGGAAAGAAAGAGAAAGAAGAAAAAGAAGAAAAAGAGAAGGAGACGATGAACTGTTATAATATTTACTAAACATTTTAAACATCCGCGCCACAATATCATCATCATTTAGGAAAAGGGAGAGAAGAAAAACACACATATAAAAAAGAAAGGAAAAAAGAGACAAACAAAACAAAAAAGACAATAAAAAAGAATTAGAACGAGAGAAACATTAAAAAGAAAGAATGAAAAAAAAGAGAAACATGCATTTTACTAAGGACAAAGAGCGAACGAGATAGAGAGTGAGAGAAAAAAAAAGAGAGAAACAAAAAATAAAGTATCATGCGTTTCGCTAGGGAGAGAGAGAACGAGAAAGAGAGAGAGAGAAAAGAGAGAAAGAGAGAGAGAGAAAAGAGAGAAAGCGAGATAGCAGAAGAAAGAAAGTTGGTTTGGGCTGCTAGTGTATGGGTAAAAATATAAATTATAATATTTCATGTTTTCGCTTTTTTGACGTTCGCCTTTTTTATTGTGCGCTCTTTTTAGTTTCGCTCTTTTCATTTTCGCTCTTATTATCGTGCGATCTTTTTAGCATTCGCTTTTTTTAGTTTCGCCCTTTTATGTTCGCCCTTTTGTTTTCGCTCTTATGTTTTCGCTCTTTTGATAGGATACCATCCAATCACACTCCGTTTTTTTTAAAAAGCTATCCAATGATGTTATTTCAATAGCGTCATAAGCAACCAAAGCATGATTAAAAGTTAATATGTTGTTGTTATTGGTTTTTAAGCGACGATTTGTAAATGTCTATATTTGAATTGCGTTTGTTATCATCTGAAATCATTAGTCGTCTCAAATTCAAAACATTTGTAACTTTTATGATTTGAATGCAAAAGACATTGCAAATGAAAGAAATGATTTTTTGCCAGTTTTTCAGTCAATGGTTGATTTTGTTAGTATCGAGGATATATATTCTGACAAAAAAGAAAGATCACAGCAACTTCGGCCTGAAACACTACGTACAAACGGATCTGGAGAACCGAGTAATAACGAGGATTGTGAAAATGATGACAAATGTGATGTTTCTGATGATGATCAAACTTCTAACAATTGGATTGACTATAGTTTCGTTAAGCCATTGCGAGCTCTAGAAGAACTGTCGTTGTTTCCTAATTTACTTTGTTTTGTAAAAATATTGACAACAATAGCGGTAACAAGTTGCAGTGCTGAGCGTGCAATGAGTCGGGTGAAAATTATAAAAAATCGATTACGAAGCACAATGATCGATGATTGGTTTTCATCTCTAACAGTTTTAGCGAGCGAGAGAGTCATACTAGAGTCATTGCAAACAAAAGACATTATTGATCGATTTGCTATGTGTTCGACCAAACTGCAGAGGTTGTTAATGACCTAAAAGGATGAGACTTAAATTTAAGTTTCTCGACAGTACACAGTATCGGTAACTAAAACTATCATAATTACCTATTATTTTATATTTAATTACTAGAAGTATTCTAATGCTACAGTACATATTGAGAATATTATTACTTTATCAGAGTAATATTTTATATTTTTACACACGTGTTATATTGTTATTTTAAAATAATTAACAATTAAAACATATGTTTGTTATATTGGCATAACTAACTGAAAGTATGGAGACATCCCCAATAAAAATATAAACTATTTTAAAATTAACACTTCCAGACAATAAATAGGCTATACTATGTTAATTGACAGTGCTCATGCCTCACTTCTGAAAGTGGGAGCATGCAGAGCACATACTAAAATAACTTATGTCGAGTTCTTAGACAACAACATGCCCCAAAATGCATCATTTCTTTTTGGCTAGTTGAGAAAATTTGTATGAGGAGAAGCACACCAAGAAACCTTCCCAAACCCTTCCAATTTGGCTCAATTATTCATGACTAGCAAGTTTGACGCGTTGCGCCTCACATCTTGGCGATACGCGCTTTGAACAAAGCGCTTTGCCGTACCAAAAAATATTTTTCCCAAAACTGGGGGGGAAGTTGCTTCATGAGGCTTGGGGGGGATAGACGCCCCTGGCTATAACAACGCAATGCGGATTTCAGCTGGCCGGTTTAGTCCAGTAGAATTAAAAATTTTCCTGGTTGTACCTAGACAAAATTTGCAGCAAGCTGATTTTTGGATATTTTGTTTGTAATACGTTTATGTTTCTTCCTGCAAAAATCGGTTGAAATCGTCATTTAGGAAATTGGTTTTTTGACGCTTTTTTGAAAGAGATTTACCGTAGTGGGCGATAAGTTAGTATTTTCGTAAATTGTCGTAAAACATCGAATTTCTAAGTTAGTATTTTGTAAAACATCTATTTTTTGGAGTTTTTATTGTTCTTTTTCGAAATGGGTGAACTAAATGAAATGGTATGTTTAATTTGTCGAACTGAATTCCGTTCCGACAACGTCTGTGATACAACAATCAAGATGGTTACACTAAGTGTTAAAGGTATTGAAACGTTATGTCAATTCAGCGTTTTACGTGGTGATGAACAGTTAACAGAGTATCTGTTAAATAAACCAAAATTAGGTAATGTTCATGATCATTGCCGGAGAGACAACACTAACAAAAGAATTTTCGATCAGTTGCAACGAAAAATGAGTAGCATGCAGAAGGTGTTGGTGTTGATCAAGAGAATTTCAAGTGTAAATTATAACGATCGTCTGTCGACACTTTCAATTGGAAGCAACATTGTTTTTTGTGTTGAGAAATAGATTTTGGAGAAAGTAAAAAACCTTTAAAAGGAGAATCAAGTACTGTGAGGACTATAATTGAAACTTGCCACAAAAGAAATGATGCATGGAGTGTCTGTTTTGCAGGACGCTCTTTTGTTTCGTCCAGATGTAGTTTACATTCATTTAGGCGAGAATGACTTGGACCACCTGTCTGCGGGATCACTTGTGGATCATATTGTTAACTATGTTAACAGTATAATCACTTTAGCTCATCCACAAGTGATCATCCTCAGCCAGTTGTTTCCCATGCCAAGTCATTCAAGGCATAATATCACGAGCATCAATGATGCACTGTCTGCGGCTTGAAATAAAGAAAATGTTATTTTTAGGTGTTTTTGCTGTTTTGCTGTTTGTTTTTTTTATTGTACGTTAAAATTGGAAATTATTTATGGATTTATATGTATGCTTTTTAATATGTGTATATTAAATAGTATGTAACAAGCAATTTTCATAATAATCCTAATTTTTTTGAACATTAATCAAAAACGGCATAATAATAATAAAGTAGTTTATTTGTATCCGTATATAATGTTGCGAGACAAATTTTAACTTATGTATATTTTGCATTAGGTAGTTTTCATCTACAGATTGAGTTATTTTTATTTAAATGGATTTTAGGAGCTGATATATTGTATATTTTAGGGAAAAACGGCTCCATAAATCAGTTTATTTGTATTTTTTTCACTGATAATTTTTAATGTTTGTATATCATGCAATAAGTAACAATAAAGCATTTAACTTAAACTTTAGTTATTTTTATTTAATTGGATTAAAAGAGCTGGCATATTCAATTATTTTACCGATTTTAAGGCCGATTTTGAAAATCGTCTGTAATTTTTTTATACGATGAGTTGGAAGGGTGGATTTTTAACTAATTGTTGCTAACACATATACCTACAAAACAAAATATCTAATTGCTTTGCTTCAAATTATGCCACCTTTTTTATTTCAGCTGGACTAGTTAGAAGGTAGCTGCTATTGCCCCGGCGGTTCGACGTGATTACAATCGGTAAAATTGCTACTAACCCTAACCCTAACCCGAATTTTATTTAATTGACCGACGACAATAGACAAAAATAAACAATTCTTTTCGGGGCCAACAATGGCGAGAAATGAAAATAAAGCAAAGTTTAAATTCTTGATTAAAGTAGCAATATGGCGAACCACGAGAACAACGAAGAAGAAGGAGAGAGAACATTCGAGAGCAAAGGTTTTAAGCTAGCCACTAGCTAGCGCGCGCCAAACAAGTGAAGAAGCGCGAGCCTAGCAAGCGAAGGAGCGCTCACCTGTAATTACCTGTATAACATGCGTTTGGCACACGTGTGCGTGGACGTGCATAAAATACCGGTACACTACAATAGTCCCCCCGCAGATGGCGGAGCCATAAAAAAAGAGAAAAGTACAAACCAAAATCATACGCAGAAATGATCAAGGAAATAACGAACGAAAACAATGCAAGAGAGAAACAAGAGAGAATCATACTGCAAATCTAACACGACGCTGCGCTCGTATATTTGACTGTTGCTGCTCAATATGGCTTTTCTGTACAATGCTGTCCGAGGGTTGATTCGCTGATCTTGGACGAATTGTATATTTTTGAATATGAGCCAATTTAATGCGATCACGTGAAACAATCGAAACTACATCATCGGGCATCTTAAGTTTTACAATTTTATCATTCAAATCTAAAACCTCAAATGGACCTTGATAAGGTGACTCAAGAGGGCGATGTACGCGATCAGTTCGAATGAATACAAAATCACCTTTATTTAAAACTGGATTTTTTAACAAACGAGCAGGTGTATGATGGATACCTTTTGATAACGATGAAAAATCTATATCAGACATACACTATGCCAATCGCAAAACTAATTCAGGCATCCTCAGCGCAGAGCGCGTCGAGGAAGTAGAAAAAATATGTGTGGCATAAGAGGCGAAGCGCCAGTGACAGCTGTAAACGGACAAATACCATGTTCATTTGGTAAACACCGAAGAGCCAGCAGAACAGAGGGCAAAGCAATCAGCCAATCGTCTTCCCGAGCTTTTAAAGCATTCTTTAATGTACGGTGAAATCGTTCGATCATCCCGTTTGATTGCGGATGGTAGGCTGTAGTTCGTAAACGGTGAAAGCCGATCAGCGAGGAAAGATGGCTCATGAGTTCGGATTCGAATTGACGTCCTCGGTTCGTTACAATGTGAAGTGGGACACCAAAACGAGAAACCCACGCCGTCAGGAAAACATCAGTAACAGTTTCAGCCGTAATGTTAGAAGCTGGCACTACCTCAAACCATCGAGTTGCTCGGTCGATCATGGTGATGAGGTATCGCTTCTCGGATGGATAAGGTGAAATGGTATCTTTTGAAGGCTTCAGAGGTCCAACAATATCTATGTGAATTGTTTGGAACCTATCGGAAGCTGGAAACTGCATATGCTGCACCTGGGTTTTGTTGTGTTTGAAGACCTTCGATTTCTGGCAGTTGACACAGTCTCGAACCCACTCCTTGCTGTTTCTTTTCATGTCTGGCCAAAATTAGCGTTCGACTATCAGTTGTTTAGTACCTTTAACTCCAGGGTGCGACAAACTGTGCAGCTGATTGAATATTGCCATACGATGCTCACGTGGTACAAAAGGTCGAGGATATGGTAGGGTGGTGTCACACCACAACAATTGCTTGTCTTCGATCGGAAAAGATTTCAACTTTTCTTTATATTCTTCAGTTTCAGCATCATCCTTCTGTGCGATACTAAATGTGGACAAGGCTGGAAGTATCAAGTCTAGCGAACATGTAATAGTTTCATCTGTATCGGCACGAGAGAGGGCATCTGCCACGATATTTTCCGAACCACGTACATGTACTCAATTGAGCAGACGTATTCCGAGATATATGACAGGTGACGTTGTTGGCGATCAGATTTCGGTGGGGTTTGACTGTAGAATGCATTCACTAAGGGTTTGTGGTCTGTAAAAACTGCAACAGTACGACCCTCAATAATTGGTTTGAAGTGAACTACTGCAAGGTAGACGGCTAAAAGTTCGCGGTCAAACGCAGAGTAGAAACGTTGAGGTGTAGAGAGACGTTTCGAGAAAAATGCCACTGGTCGAAGTTCGTTCCCGACAGACTGGTGCAAGGCTGCTCCAACGGCATAGTTTGACGCATCGGTGACGAGGTGAAATGTGTCAGACTTCGGATCAGTGAAGTTCAACTGGATCGCTTGGGTAAGATTCTCTTTCAATTTCTCGAACGCTCTGCGTGCATCATCCGTCCATAATAATTTCAAATTTTTACCTTTGCACGATGCAAGAAGTTGATACAGGGGTTCAGCTATGTCAGCAAACAAAGGTATAAAGCGTCAGTAAAACCCAATCATGCCAAGAAAACGACGCAAGGAAGCATAATCAATCGGAATTTCGTAATGTTTCATCGTTTCAACTTTATTCGCCAGGGGCACAATACCTTTTAAGCTAACTGAATAACCAAGAAAATCAACCTTATCTACCGCAAAAACGCAACTTTTCCAACGCAACATGCAGCCTGTTATTGCATAAACGATTCATAACAATTTCCAAGTGAATTTTGTGCTCAACTAAATTCTGCGAAGCAATTAGGATATCGTCGATGTATACAAAAACAAATGATAAATCGCGAAAAATGGAATCCATGAAACGCTGAAAAGTTTGCGGTGCGTTGCAGAGCCCGAATGGCATACGCGTGAATTCAAATAAACCAAACGGCGTAATTACTGCAGTTTTTTTTAGCATCCCCAGGAGCTATAGGTATGTGGAAACACGCTTTAACAACGTCGAGCTTGCTGTAAATGGTCTTGCCTTGAAAGCGATCGATGCATGAATTTATGTGCGGCAATGGGTAGCGATTCTTTTTGGTAATTGCGTTCAATTGTCGGAAATCACGCAAATAGCGGGGGTACGAACGCTGGAAGATTGTCCGGAAGCTTAATGCCACATGCCAAATACTCTCGCACAAGTTTAGAAATACACGGCGCATGCAAATTTGTGTTAGTATCAACAATCGCACTCTCAAAACAATTTACGCTAATGCGAAATTTAGAGAGAAAATCAGCACCAAGAATTGGCTTTGCAACGTCAGCCACGACAAAAACCCAAATAAATGACCTGCGCAATGATGAATTTCTAAGCGTTAAATGAGTTTGTCCATGCACAGCAATAGAGCGACTATCAGCAGCTTTCAAAAGAATCGATGAAGATGACAATAAACATGAAAGTGCTTTTGATACTGATAGTGGGATTAAAGATATTGATGAACCCGTATCAATTAAAAATTCAACTGAAAAATTTTGAAAAAAGCGGCCAACAATTGTAGGGCGCCACCAGATGCCGCAGATGCTGGAGCGCCTAGATATTTAAAGATTGCACAGGAGAATTACTTCTCGAGCTTGCAGGGGCTGCGTCACGCGACTGAGTTACTTTAATACCAGATTTATCTGGCCACTGACACCAGTGGCGACATGAGCGTGCTTTTGTCCCATAAAAAATATTACAAACCTTAGGCCGTTGATTAGCAGAAAACGGAATTAATGTATTTGAAAAAGCGGGTTCAAATGATTTACGCACCACCTTATTATTAACAAACGAGTTACGCTCAGCATTATTATTATTACCAAAAAATCGGTCGTTTGATTTCATCGATGCAGGTTCACTCACGAAGGATGTAGTTTGGCACTTTAGCAATGGGAGGAGTTCGTCGGCAAGTCGTCCGAGGTCGTCCAGTCCCAGTGTTTTCTGACGCGATGACAGGTGCGAGGCTGGGTGGAAGAGCTTGTTGGAAACGATGACGCACCATGTCGTCTCCCACACCAACTTTCTTTGCCACCTTCGCCATTTGAAGAAAGAAGTGTGAAGGCTTGCCGGTGAGGGGGGTTTCTTGTAAGAAGGATTCAAAGAGCTTCGCTCGCATGAAATTAGAAAATTTGAACCGTGCATCCATATGTGTCGACTCGGCCCGTCGACAACTTGGTCATCTTTCTTAGACAGTTTTTAAAGCCCTTTTCATCCATTTGAAGCGACGAGACATATAATTGAAGAATTTATTGGTTTAAATTGATGAATAATAGAAAAAAAAACGATCAGGGTTAACTGGCCAGTTTCAACTATGAAAAGCCATCTTCAGAACCCTATCTTAAACAACAAATTAAATATAATAAAAGTTTAAGGCTTAGCCATTATTGATATATATATATATATATATATATATATATATATATATATATATATATATATATATATATATATATATATATATATATATATATATATATATATATATATATATATATATATATATATATATATATATATATATATATATATATATATATCTATATATATAAAAGAACATGTCCTGACTGATAATCAACGCCGAGCTCAAACGCCTCATCCTAGGAACGTGAAATTTGGAACTTATATTACTTTTATAGCGTAAACATCCGCTAAGAAAGGATTTTTGAAAATTTTGCTCCTGAGGGGAAAAAACTGGAAAACAAACTTTTTTCTAAAAAAATTTTCTAAAATTTTTTTCTGAAATTTGATATATAGATTCTTTTTGAAAAATAAAAAGATACGTGTTTCACCATTTTTTGAAAATTCGGTTTCCCGGACCTCAAATGTGGGTTGGAAAATTGGGTTATTTGGTTTTTAAAGTAGCTTCTACTCAAAAACTGTTAATGCTACAGGAGTAAAAATTAGTATTTAGTTTCTACTCCAACAATAATGAAATACGTGTTTTAGCATTTTTTGAAAATTTGGTTTCCAGGACTTCAAATGTGGGGTGGAAAATAGGGCTAATTGTCTTTTATAGTAACTGCTACTCAAAAACAGTAAATACCACAGATGTAAAAATTATTATTTAGTTTCTTTTCTAAAAATAAAGATATACGTGTTTCACCATTTTTTACAAATTTGGTTTCCCGGACCTCAAATGTGGGTTGGAAAATTGGGTTATTTGGTTTTTAAAGTAGCTTCTACTCAAAAACTGTTAATGCTACAAAAGTAAAAATTAGTATTTAGTTTCTACTCTAAAAATAAGGATATATGTGTTTCACCATTTTTTGAAATTTTGGTTTTCAGGACCTCAAATGTGGGGTGGAAAAAAGGTTTCTTTGGTTTTTAAAGTAACTGCTACTCAAAAACTGTGAATGCTACAGATGTCAAAATTAGTATTTAGTATTTACTCAAAAAATTATGATATAAGTGTTTCAACATTTTTTTAAAAATTTGGTTTCCAGGACATCAAATGTGGGGTGGAAAAAAGGGTTATTTGATTTTAAAATAACTGCTACTCAAAAACTGTAAGTGCTACAAATGTAAAAATTAGTATTTTGAAGTTTTGTGCCGGTTAAAAGTAGCTAAGTTCAGTTTATCACCGGCCGGGCCAAGCCGTTATTTTAGAGTCTTCACACGGGCCAGGCCAAACCTTAAATCAAAGTGGAACGGGCCGAGGTTTTTCACCAAGTATATAGATATTTTAGTGATTTTAGGGTCTTCAGTTGGGCCGGGCCAAACCTGAAGTCAAGGTGGGACGGGCCGAAGTTTTTCATCAAGTATATAGAACTTCTAAGCCTGTAAGAATGGACCGGGCCTAATTCAGACGGGCTGTGCCTGGCCAGGAGTTTGGGTTTTTAAAACGGGCTGGGCTAAGTTGTCGACGGGCCGAGCCGAGACCTAAAAAATTGATCTCTACTATGGATGCACGGTTCAAACTCTCTAATTTCATGCGAGCGAAGCCGCTACGGGCACTGCTAGTATATATATATAATTATAACACGTTCCATCGAATATTGTAGTCCATTTGGCGTTTACAACTTTTTTCTAAATCCCTTCCAAACGTCTTCGGTTGTTTTGAACAATTTGAGATATTTATTACATACAAAAGGTTTACTGGCCAGTTTCGGCTAAGCCATCTTCAAAACCCTTAAACGTTTAGCGAAGTACTATAAAAGAATTGTCGAAAAAAATTAAAATTGTCAGAAATTAGAATTCAAGGCAATACTAACTTTAAAGCAGAAGTAAATAAAGAATAAAATAAGTTCCACCTGGTGCATAAAAAAAAAGAACACCATGTCTTTCCAAAACTGCCAGTATAATGCGGTCGTAAATGATTATTTGTTCACCAGTCATTAGTGGAACATAGCCAGTGGTGTAATGGAGGCTATACGGTCCCATACGCCGTATAGGCACAGCTTTTTTTATCCAAAGTTCCGTATAGGAACAGCCTTTTTGTCTATTGTTCCGTATAGGCACAGCTTTTTCTACTTTATTTTCGGTATGGGTAAAAGTTGGCACTTTTTTATATCTTGGAGGGGCGTCCTGTATAAACACACGATAAACCCAGGCTATTTGCTCCGTAGGTGGACCGGTTCACAACTATTATTCTATAGCATTAGAGAATTTAAACACATGGGGGTCGTGGAGTATCGAACAAATTGTCCAATAATGGTGTTACAATGAAAGGAACTACTGATAAGGCAAGAGAAAGAGATATGCAGAAAAGTTAAAGAACAAGCGAGTAAGCTGCCAACATATAAAATGATGTGTGTGTGAGAGAGAAAGAGAAAGAAAGAGGAAGAAAAAGAATTTGGAAGACCGAGCTAATACGTGGAGAAAAAAGTGAGCTTGCATGGACAAAAGTTTTATTGGTGTGAGTGTGATTTTTCGACGTTTATATCAAGCTTTTATTTTCAATAATTTTCTTGTTTATCCGAAGTTTTGTTTTTGTTACGACAAGTGATTGAAACATTTTTTAAATAAAACTTTAAATACAATTTTTTAAGTGTGATGGTTGAGAATGACGCTATGAAGAGACAGACTAGTTTGTTTGACTCGTGGAGCAAGCAACCACGAACTGATGTGCCATTGACAGTGCCACACACTGACCTGAATGAAGATATTCCTAGTGGTAAATTACCTATTCCTGCTGATAACCCATCCAACGTTTCTGGTGTGAACATTGCCCCAGACGTATATTCAGGAGAAGTGATGAATGTGGATTTAGAACCATCTCTATCCAATAAATTCTCAGAGTGGCCTATTATATGGAATAAGGAACAAGCCAACGACGTCAAAGCTAAGCATTATTGGTTATGATGGTGAATGGAAAGCTAGGCGAGTTAACCTAAATAAACCACAAGAATGAATTAAAACACGGAGTACTTTCGAAAAATAATGCATTGATGAATTAAAAAATTACAGCAGATAAATGTTTTTACATATCATCTGTCAGTAAATTTACTAGATTATGAAAAATAACCTAAACTGTATGTATATTCATGCTTCAGGGTAATTTAAAAGTCTTAAGTCTACTGTCAGACTGTAATGATCTCCCCCATGGAATGTGTTTCTACAAGAAAATACGACGAGAAAGGAAGAGAATCCTTATGGAACTATTTAAACAGTATGGTAAACCCATATAGGAGCGCCTTGCTTTTACAAGCCAGTCCCAGGCCTGGAGAAAGGAGGAGGAAAAAGTTAAAAGGATCAAATTATGATCCACGACTGGAAGTACTTTGGTGCTTTTGACACAACCGTTTCAGTCTTAAAACATTTGGTGTAAAGGACTATAAACTATTATAAAAAAACACATAGGAGAGTGTGCGATATTTCACATAAAACCGTCATTTGTAGAAGTTCTACCAAAATTTTTGAAAAACATTTTTTGCCTGTTTATAAAATCGACTTGAACTTTTTACCAAAATGACTCGATTATAGCGTATGGGCACAGCTTTTTTTACGACTACACCACTGAACATAGCTAATAATAATCGCTGCCATTTCTATAGATACTCTTTTATATGAAACAGTATAAATGTAAATCATTGATCAAACTATATATATATATATTGTTACGATATCACCAAATCATATACCGGGCTAGAATGGTTTTGCAGTTTATTGGAAATAATAAATGAAGACTTTGTTAAGGCTATTTATACCTTCTGGTCTATTAATAAATAAATTATTAATATCCCTAATAAATGTTCTGAGTCCGTTAAGGTTTATCAATAGGAAGTTGATCATCAAACCAGTGATTTTACATTATTATCCCCTTCTTAATTCTGTTCGTCCCGAACAGCATAGTCGCTTTTGAGAAATACGACTCGGCCACGAACACCAAAATACCTTGATCATTACTCGTGGCTTTGATCGCTATTCGCAAACAACATGGTCAAGTCCCTTGACCGTTTGATGCAGTTTACTCCAGTCCTTCTTTGGCTCATCAACAGAGTCTTTCTTTGGCTCATCGTCGCCATATCTGCACGGTTCATCACAGCCTTTTTTGCATGCCTCGTCCTGAACATCTTTGCACGGTTTATCGGAACTGTCTGCTTTTTCTTCTTCCTTCACATCTTTTAGATCTTTCTCAAGAAACTCTTCAAAAGGTTTTTCGAAAACACGTTCCATAAATCCAATAAATCCCTTCATCAAACTGTTATTTGATTTTACAATGACTCTTAGTCTATCTGATCCTCTGTGGATTCTTCTGATTTAGAACCCTCGGTACCGTTCTCTGTTCTTGGCTCATCTTTTTCAGAGTTTTTGCTTGCTGTATTGCTATTGTTGTTTTGGAGAAGTTCATCGCCGTCATGTTTGTTTTCTTCCAAACTACAAACGAACGTTTTCTTTTCACATTCCAACTCGTCTCTTTCGTCGGTGTCAACTTTCGTATCGTCCAGCGGATCTTTCATCAAATTGTCGCCATCGTCTCTCAAATCAGTGTTTTCTTTTTTTGTCAAGTTAACTTTGACGTATTTCCCCATTAGAGTTTTGGCCGTTTCTAAATCTTCGGTTGCTTCACTAAAATCTGATCCTGAATATTCGGTTCCGTCGTCTGTTATGGAGGCTTCCGTTTCAGAACCGTCGCTGTATGGGTAAAAGCCATAGTTGTTACTGCCCTTATTATAATCATCATCGTCACTTTCATCCTCATCGTTTTGCATTTTGTTTTCAACATTCTTTTCATCTTCTTTAGTTTTGTTGTTGACGTCCAAACCGACTGTAACATTGTCACCATCTTTGCCAGGCTCGTCATCACCATCTTTGCCAGGCTCGTCATCACCATCTTTGCCAGGCTCGTCATCACCATCTATGCATGGTTTATTTTGAACATCTTTGCAAGGTTCCTTATCATGACCGTCTTTGACAGGCATCATGACCCACCTGACTTTTTCAGTCGTTGCAGCCGTCATCCGTCACATGCTCTGAGACACAGCTGGTGGACTCCAGTTCAAATTGGGTTTCGCCGCAGCAGCCCACATCACCAGCAACCCGCTGGTCCAGAACCGTGTCCACTACTGCCTCAGCCAACCCTGCGACCAAACTCTCAACAGTTGTACCGGCTGCTGCTACTTTGTTTTCGTGGCCAAGAATCATTCCTTCTCCTGTCTTCCCCTGTGCTGCCATGTTTTCTCTCGCTTGTTGTCTTTCTTCCTCCAGCAATTTGTTTTTCAATTTTCTCCGTTTAACTACAGCTTCCTCGTCAATTTCGAACAAATATTCGTCGTCGTCAGGCCCATAGCCTTCATTCACTAACGCGGCTAAGAGGCGTTCCATTCGTTCGTCCTTTTTACCTGTATCGCTCAGGCCACGTTTCTCCAGCTCGTCTTTCATTTCACTCGCCCAAAGTTCATCCAATGATTTCAAAACCATTCTTGTATCCCAATTCTGACACCAATGTTACGATATCACCAAATCGTATACCGGGCTCAATAGAATGGTTTTGCAGTTTATTGGAAATAATAAATGAAGGCTTTGTTAAGGCTATTTATACCTTCTGGTCTATTAATAAATAAATAATTAATATCCCTAATAAATGTTCTGAGTCCGTTAAGGTTTATCAATAGGAAGTTGATCATCAAACCAGTGATTTTAGATTAATATATATATATATATATATATATATATATATATATATATATATATATATATATATATATATATATATATATATATATATATATATATATATATATAGTGTTTTTTGTCTGTCTGTCTGTTTGTCCATTCTTTTTCCAAAATAACTTTTTTAAATAATTAAAAAAAATTCTAACTAGCCTACGACCTAATCTCACTTGGTAGGTCTGAGGATAGGTTGTAGGCTATTTAGAATAATTTTTTTTAATATTTTAAAAAGTTATTTTGGAAAAAGAATGGACAAACAGACAGACAGACAGACAGACAAAAAACACTATATATATATATATATATATATTAATCTAAAATCACTGGTTTGATGATCAACTTCCTATTGATAAACCTTAACGGACTCAGAACATTTATTAGGGATATTAATTATTTATTAATTAATAGACCAGAAGGTATAAATAGCCTTAACAAAGCCTTCATTTATTATTTCCAATAAACTGCAAAACCATTCTATTGAGCCCGGTATACGATTTGGTGATATCGTAACATTGGTGTCAGAATTGGGATACAAGAATGGTTTTGAAATCATTGGATGAACTCTGGGCGAGTGAAACGAAAGACGAGCTGGAGAAACGTGGCCTGAGCGATACAGGTAAAAAGGACGAACGAATGGAACGCCTCTTAGCCTTCTAACATGCAACCGACCTCGTTCCACAACTATTATCATACCGACTCATAATTACACTTGAACTCCAGCCATAGTTACTATTACTATCACTTCTTTTTCCCACCAGCTCTGTGTGACTCATCGGATCTGGTGACCTCCAGTTTAATTGAACTCCACCGATTCAATTACTAATCTGTGTCAGTGTATGTTTGCGTGTGTGCTTTGGTGTTTCTTAATTGCTACTTTTTCTGAGTTTTGTACCAAAACTTATATCAATAGGTCGCCTTAATTCTTGTTAATTTCATAAACTTATATCAAGCGGTTATTGCGATGTGAACACTAATAGTTTTCCACGGCAGACATGGTGACAAAAAATCCGGAAAATAAAGAAAAACAAGGACGACCCGTCACACATCCCTAGTAAACAAATTTCTATATAAACGTCATGACTGAATCTGTTAGCTGGCATAAAAACTATTATAAGAAATAAAATGAAGACAAAAGAATTTAACACATAGATTTTAACAACAGAAATTGAACACTCGGTACTATAAAAAACCGAATGCAAACTATTACAGGAAGATTAAGTTAAATACTTGAACTATACCAAACTGGACTACTTCTCAAAAAATTTAAAGAAATCTTGCTCATCAGCCAAACTAACAAAGAGACTAAAATTGTATCAAATCAAAACAAGGCCTTTCAGAAATCTATTATGTTTTGTTTATAACTTAGAACAAAAGTGGTTTTAACACACCAACAAAGTTCATATTAACCAGTCATTAAAATATCTACAGTAAAACATGGAAACCTAATTGGTTCAAAATGAATATCAGTTTAACAGTTATTTGTCAGAGACCATCAGCAAAAAAGATGCTGCCACAGTATTCCCACATTTGCTTTGGTTTATCAGTAATCTGGAATGTAATAGAATCATGTTGTAACACCAAATCAGGATGAAGTTACTAAAATATAAAACTCTCTACGTACTTCTCCCTCTCTTCCAATCCCCACCGTAACTGTCATTTGCCTTTCTTTTACCACTAAAGTATGAGCCCTGACTACCACTACTGCTACCACCAGAATAACCTGAAAGAAACAAATATTAGATTAATATTTACTTAAAATGAGTTAATCTCAACATGGTCATACCTCCAGAGAAATTTTGGTTTACATAGCCAGGATTTGCATATCCAGATGAGCCATAGTAATTTCCTCCACTCCATCCTCCTCGTGAGTTGTATGAACTATAATTGTTATTGTACCCTCCACCATACCTTTGTGAACTTAAATCAAATTACTTTTATAAATGACTAAGAATTTTCAAAATTGTTAATAACATAAAGTCTGCTTGAATCAGATGTCTGTTTAATCTGACAAGAATACTTTTCAACAAGCCAATGAGTACTTTTGAGTTCCTTTTACTATTGCTGATGGCACCTACCTATTTATATTCATTATATCAACAAGGTTTCACGGAGAACATGTTATTATTGGCTAATTACTATTAACTAAGTAGTTGTAAGGCAGCTAAGGTGTCCGTTAAATTTAAATTTTTATTGAATTACTTTCTACTTTTTAGTTTTTTTCAACAGCTATCTAGCAAACAAATATTTTTTAATTATTTTCTAATTTTTAGATTTTTTTCAACTGTCACCTAGCTATTGTAAGGAAAACCGTAACCAGAGAAGTAATAAAAAATGATTTTTGTAAAAAAACACCACCGAAATTCAGAGACATATATAAGTTAATTAGACATAAACAGCTCAGTACTTGCTTATTGCTTCGGCTGCTCCATCAAAGCAGAAGGAAGCAAGTCACTGAAACGTGATTTCGTAATAAACGTAAAACTAATCTAGGTTATACTATTAGCACTGGGACATGATTATTTTTTCCATGGGTTATACACAGAAACTATGCAGAGTAAAACTAATTCGTATATATCATAATGTAGGTCTTGCTTTCTACATTTAAACAGACAATTAATCTAATTTTAGGCCAAATGTGGACTTGCTTCCTTTTGCTGTGGCAGGGCAGAATACATATAGTAATAATGTAGTCAAATATAAAAATTTTAAAACATAAAGTGAGCATTCATGAGTGAGTCATAGATGAGCATAAATAAAATGAAAGTTTGGTAATGATGTGACAACCACAAATTATTGAAGCAGTTGGCAATAATTTAAAGTAACCAAAAATTGCGTGTTTTCCATCATGTAAAGACAAGTTAACATGGAGAACACATAACTTAAAAGCAAAGAGATGCTTTCTTGGCAGAAGCTATCAGTAAAATTTTTACATCATAAAAATACATTTAAAAAAAAAAAACATTTTTCTCGCACCCTAAAAAGTATAAAATAATATTCCTATAATTCATTTACAATGAAAAACGTTGCGACACATTATTTTTCATAACTATTTGTTATACTAACGTTTTTCGTTGTAAATGAACAGGCTTGTTATCAAGACCACTGAACCCAAGACCAAGATCAAGATTTTTATTTGCAAGGCAAGATCAAGACTTTTATTTGCAAGGCAAGATCAAGACCAAGACATATTGATAAAAGACCGAGGTTAAGGCCAAGATGAAGAAGTCTTAATAAACTTTTTTCAACTAAGAAACTGAAGCATGAAAAAGTCAATGACTAAATTAATAAACTGTTTAAAATTTAAACTATTATTATTTTAAATGTTTATTGCATTTAGTAAACACAAGTTCAGATAACAATGTTTGTCCTAAACGAGCTCGATTTGGTCTCATGAATATACCTCCATGACTAAATATACGCTCCACTGGCGCTGAAGTTGCCGGTACACATAATATCTTTTCAAATAATGAGCCCAAAACTTTCAATCTGTCATCATTTTTTCTTTTAAGCCAGCAGTTTTTACTACATAGAACGTTTTCTGACTTAATTTCAATTCATAATTAATAAAAGGAACAATATTTTAGACCAAAAATGTTTTAGATGACGGAAATCATCATTAAATGTGTCGATGTAGCACCTTTTTTTAACTAACAGAAGGTTGTTAATTCCTCAATGGTCTACATCTTGTTTGTTTTTCATCATCACACCAAATTTAGCTTGCCCCAATATTTTTCTTCGTTCATTATACGCATTTTAATGGTTGAATTGAATGTTCCATTGAAATTAAGTCAGAATATTTTAAACAGCAAAATCAGAGTTGTTGTCCTTGTTAAGGTCTCGGACTTGATCTTGGACCAAGACTTTTGAGTCCAAGACCAAGACCTTGTAAAACGATCTCGAGTGCACTCGAGTTCAAGACCAACGTCTTGAGGACAACAAGTCTGGTAAATGAATTATAGAAATATTACTTTATACTTTTTAGGGCGCAAGAAAAACGTTGTTTTTTTAAATGTATTTTTTATGATGGAAAAATTATTCTCTACTTTTTCGTTTATGAAATTTTGTAAGCATTTGGTGTGCAGTAGTGTGCATGCGATCGATACGCACATAATAGCAGTCTGAGCCGATCTCAAACAACTAAGAAAGGAAGGAACGAGAGAGAGAGTGAAGGAGAAGGGGAGAGAAAGAACAATATTGATTTTCTCAGTAGAGAACAGAGCTCGTCTATGGCTGATTTTTTCAATTTACTGGCTTCTTACAGCCTTCTTCCGGCATTTACGGCGCCTACCAGGATAAGTTCTAAAACTGCCTCTGCAATTGATAACATGTTTACAAACTACCCCTTACAACATTCTATTGCTAGGATTGTGATTGATGATATCTCTGATCATCTTCCGATTTTTTTGTCAACTGATCTCGCACTTCGCACCAATACTGAAAGAGATCAGGTTTCATTTAGAAGGCTGACCAGCCTGAGACAGAAAGAGATGTTTGAACAGATGTTGGGTGAGATGGACTGGTCTGGGGTGATTGGGATGGCCGATGGTGGTGATGCGTCCTCTGCTTACTCATTATTCATTAATAAGTATCTCGAAATATATAACAAGTGTTTTCCACTGGTTAAATACACTCGTGGTCCTGCTAGATTTGATAAGGATTGGATGACGCCCAATCTCATGAAGTACTACAAAAAGAAAAATGCCTTATATAAAAAATACCTCAAGAGCCCGACAGTGGCCAATAAAGAGAAATTCACTGTGTACCGTAATCGCTTCAAATCAATGAAAATTGCGACAATCAAAGAATTCTATTAAAAAGAAATCAATTCATGTCAAAACAATGCTAAAGAAACATGGAAAATCATTGGGAGCCTAATGGGCAAGCGATCTTCTGTGGAGCAGTGCAGGACTTTTGATGCGGGTGACGGGAGTTATTTTACCTCTCCTACAGAAATTGTTGACTCGTTTAATAACCATTTCTCCAGCATTGGCACAGATCTCGCAAAAAATATATTAATTCCAAATGCAACATTTGATGAATATCTTGGTAATCCCGTGGTCCATTCTTTCGATGCTGTACCTACAACACCGGACGAGATCATTGAAATATCGACACGATTAAAAATCTCACACAGCAGTGGAATCGACGGAATTGACCCGTGTATTGCAAGATGCTCTGTTCCACGGATAGCCCATATTCTTTCCTGTATCAGTTAAATTCGGCAAAAGTAATTACCCTTCACAAATCTGGCAAAAAAGATACCATTTCCAATTATCGGCCAATATCTATTTTATGTTTCTTCTCAAAGTTTTTTGAAAAAGCTATGCACTCCAGACTCTATGGATTTCTTGCCAGATTCTCCATCATTACCAGGAGTCAGTTCGGCTTTAGAAAAAATCATTCTACCTACATGCCGCTCGTTCTGTTGCACTCGAGGGTTGCGGAGGCTATGGATCGAGGGGACTACATCATCGGCGTGTTTCTGGATCTGGCCAAGGCTTTTGATACAGTGAATCACAAAGTCTTGCTAAAAAAAACTTGAACACTATGGGGTCCGAGGGATTCCATTAATGTGGTTTGGGGATTATTTGAGCGGTAGAACTCAACAGGTCCACTACAACGAAGTTACTTCATCAACGCGGCGGGTAACTTGTGGCGTGCCTCAGGGGTCGGTGCTAGGCCCTGTCTTATTTCTTATCTACATTAATGATTTGTGCACTGTTTCGAGCCGTCTCGAATTTGTCTTGTTCGCCGATGATACCAACCTTTTTGCTTCTGGTGAAAACCTAAAAGATTTATATGATGTTACTAATCATGAACTACTTTCCGTTTATAAATGGTTTTGTGCTAATAAACTTTCTTTAAATATAAGTAAAACCAACTATATTCTATTCCACCATAGAAATAAATTAATTTGTTCTGATTATCAACTTCTTATTGACGATAAACCTATTGCTCGAGTTTCCTCGTGTAAATTTCTTGGAATGTTGCTTGATGAGCACCTCTCACTGATTAACCATATTAGTTACGTCACCTCTAAAGTTGCAAAAAATTGTGGAATTCTATCTCGCGTGAGTCGATTTGTGGATAAAAATATTTCTATGATGTTGTATTACGTTCTCGTTTACCCTTACTTGTCCTATTGTAATATTGTTTGGGCTTCAAATTATCCTACACGTTTAAAGTCTCTCCACATCTTACAGAAAAGAATCATCCGAATATTATTTAACTTGCCCTCTACATCATCTTGTAAAATGAAAATGATCGAGAACAACCTACTGAATGTATATCAAATTAATTCTTTTCTTGTTAGTATTTTCATGTACAAATATAAACAGCCATATGTTACCGTCGTCATTTGATAACCTTTTCACAAAATCGTCTCGTGTACATTCTCATGATGTGCGTTCTTTGCATTGCTTTCGGTCTGATTTTGCTCGAACAACTCTCAAAACATTCTCCATAAAGTGTTTTGGTCCGCGGTTGTATTCAAGTATTCCGATAACAATTTCCTCATTGAAAAGCATATCGCTATTTAAAAAATCGTTGAAATCTTACATATTACAGCTAGATTCATAATTTCAATATCTATATACTTATGTTAACTTCGATACAAATATGTTAACTTATATATACTTATGTTTACTCCTATACACTTATGTTAACTTTATTCCTCTGTCTTGGTTCGTATTTAAATCTGAATTTTCGTTTATAGGTCGTCCAGTTAGCGGGAAGTAATTATTCCCTTTGGCTGAACCTTTTGAGCACTTGATTTTTTTTCCTTATTTATAACTTCACTGTTGTGCTTAATTGTTTTGTTTCGTGCTCAATAAATGTTCAAAAAAAAAAAAAAAACAAAGTCGCATCGCATGCATGCACGAGAGAGAGAGAATAAAGTCGTTTTCACAAAAACGAATAGAGAGTCAAATCTCCAATAGAGCTTTAAGCTGGGAATGAATTTTTACAAGAGCAAATAGTCATAGTGAGGTTTCCAAGGATGAGAAGCGAAGTAGAATGTTCTTGGAGTAAATACTGGAAAAGAAAGTAAGGTGGAAAACTGAAAGTAAAAGCGAGAAAAAGTTTTCTCAGTACCAAAAGCGGGGTGCAAAAATTCTGGGGCAAAGTCGTAGGAGCAGATTTTTCCAAGAACAAAAACTAACATTCTCCAGACCAAGTTATCCATAAAAAGTTAGAAGCAAAAACCCGGAAACTCACTTTTACAGGGGCCATAAACCGGGACCAAACTTTCTCAGGAGCAAGCTAATGAGGACAAAAATCAGGAACAAAACACCGGGAACAATAAACCAGGAGCAAAAAACTGGGGGCAAAATACCAGGGACGAAAAACTGGAAGGAAATATTCCCAAGGGTGAAAATTAGAGAGAAATCGGGAAAATAAGAGGGTAGAAAAAATGGAGGCGAACTATCCTAGGTGTGAAAATCATGGGGGCAAACTTTCCCTGTGGCAAAAAACGGAGACGAACTTTCCGCATTCCGTTTGTAATACGATGGTTTAGATTTTATTGTGGCTTTCAAGTTATGATTCTCTTTGTAAGCATTGCACTAGAAGTAACCAATTTTCACTTGTCAATAGAAACAAGCCTCCTGTTCTCCATTACTCTAATTATCATAGCTGGTATAAAAATTGCAAACTATTAAGTTTGTTAATATTCATGTTATCCAGAAACCTGTTAACTTGAGCCACTATTAGAAGCAACAGATCTAGATTAACCAAGATTTACTGCATTAATTTAGCATTTGATTAGGATTGAAAAATCATTAAACAAAACCTGAAATAAAAATTACTTTAATATATCAGTAGACATACCCGCATACCACAATATGAATGACAAACTAAAACATTGAAAGCTAACTGTTAACATTAACTACCTTGAATGGCTTCCTCTTCTTCCATCGTAAGAATTTCTCGAGGAACCTCCCCTGGACACCCCTCCTCTACCACCTCTACAAAAACAGCGAAATTTTTAAATATTTTATAACCAAATTGATAATAAAACCTGAGTGCATAAATGAGCTAGCTGCACAATAAGCATGTTTTGTTTCTACATAATATCACCTTTATCTCGCTGATCGTTTTCTAATGATTACTAAATTTTACTATCCTTTCCAATAAAATAATTTTTTAAGCTATTTGTGCATTGTTCGTAATGGAAAACTGAAGGTAGCTAGAAAATCCTAAATGTTGATCAAATATGCATATACCAGACACTATTATTTATGTTCAAATTTCACTATAACATGCTGCCTAAAACATTCTAAACTTCTTTCCAATTGTTCCAAGCATCCAATACAATCTCAGATCAAGAAATCACTATAGGAATGATAGAATTCATACGACCCGTAGCATGTTTTCAATCAAATACTTCGGTCCAAGAATTTGGAACTCCTTAGAAGCAGAATTTAGAGAACAGGACTTTCAACATTTCAAAAAGAATTCCAAAAGTCTAGCACTAAATATACAACTCTACAATTTTTGCCATGTAATTCAGTTGTTTTTTTTATTGGATATATTATCACCATAGATTCTAATAACTGCATTTATTTTCACACCGTATGTAATTGTTACTTTTCAATAAGGCATACTTCTCACGGAGTCTAACTCCTTTTGTATGTCCTATGAACATTTTATTGAAAATTGTAATTTTGTTGATTTGAAAAATCATTTTAATTTTATAATTTTTTTGCTCAATAAACTAACTTAAAAAAAGCAAATGAATAATAATGGCAAATAAACAAAAGCAACTGAAAAACAACTGACCCTCTTTCAGCTATGCTGTCAATTCTTTCTGGTTCTTCATTGTCCAATCTGCTCTCATCTAAGGCTCCCAGTTCCATACCCCAATTTTTTCTGTGCCTGCTATCTGTTGCCAGTTTGTCCATGTTAACAGAAATTGCCTGAAATTATTTCCATTATATAAATAAAGTTGTTAAAAATTTAACATGAAAACTTTCTTTTTCTACCTTTTCAATCTCCTGCAGTTCTTGACGACTCTTGTTCCATGGATTTTTCTGAATTTTTCTCATTTTTCTTACTTTGTCCAAAAGTATCGTTCTCAGTGTATCAGTGAGAAGACCTGGTAACCAAATCATTAGTAAACATCTTCAGAAATTGTTCACATAGAATCACGAATACAACTGATTAACAGCTTACCGAATCTTTCTTTTCTTACACAAAGTGCTTTAATGACAAAAAGCTTTTCTCCATCTAACAAAACTTCCTTGTACTTTTCTGAAGCAGTGATAACATCATCTGCAGTTGCATATTCCAGGTATGCATACCTGTAATTGTAGTGAAACAATATTTGTAAAACCTGCTCTTCAATGTAAGAATTAAAATAATAAAATTGTTACAGTGAATTAACATATGGAGAAGTAGTAGTAGCAGTAATACTAATACTAATAATACTACTACTAATAATAATAATACTAATAATAATAATAATAATAGTAATAATAATAATAATAGAGACTAATAATGAGCTAACAAATTAAGAGAGTAAGAATACTAGAAGATAAGAAGAAAGAGTAGTAAAGTGGAAATTGGTAAATATTTATTGTTCATTTAATGTTTTATTTACATTTATATTGTTCAATATCAGTTTCTGATGTTAAAAAAGTAAACGACAAGCTGTGGAAATACCACAGCAGTCAATCAAACAAACGTGTGAGGGATTCAAAAATTCTAGGGCTACACAAGCCCACAACAATTACCGGGCTGATTCGATACTCTTGTCTAAATCCTTAAGAGGAGGGAAAAAAACACGCAAGGCATCTGGAAATAGATCCCTCACTGAACACTCAGCTACATCGCATGGCAAATTGCCAACATACAGAAGACGATCAACGACTGAGCCTGAAATGACAAACCACCATTGATCAATTGCTTTATAAATTTCTCTCTGCTTCATGAGAAACATCATTCAATTCATTTGTTCAAATAAAATTCATAAATTCCATAAAATGGAAACACTATTAAAGCCCATTGAACCGGATGGTTAGGAGAAAATGAGAGAGAGAGAGTGTGATAGAAAGCGAAGAATAATGAAAGATTTAAAGAAATGCATGACTCCAACCTGTTAAATTAAAGAAATTATAAACAATTAAAGTATGGAAAAAATCAAATTTGAAGAAAAATTGAAAATTAAAATATAATTTCTGAAACAAAAATAATTTTTCTGTTAAAAAACCTTTAAGAACAGAAGGATCTCTGTTTAGAAATCGCTGATTCAGTTGATCTGAAAAAATTAAGAAAAAATTAAAATATCAATGATGAAAGCAAAGGTCAGCAACAAGAAGATAGCAAACATACCTTCAAAATTGACTGATTCTATAACAAGATCTTTTTTATAACTCAACAAATCTTCTTTGAACTTGTTACATTCACTAATTGTTTTGCAAACAAACTTGGCAAAGCTGTGAAATCAAATCAAAAAAATTTCTAATTAAATTAAAAGAATTATATTTAAAACGAGATAATATTTATATACAAGATTATAATTATAATCATATTAATTACGGCTGTGCCAGTATGGTTTTTGTGCCGATACGGGTATTTCCGGGCTAAAAACCGGTACTACCGGTATAATGTCAAAAGCCTGAAAATGGTTGAAAATAGTGTTTGAAAGTGCGTTCGTGTTACCGTATGCGATCGGTCGGTCAGCTTGTATGAATGCTTGTTTTTTATTTATTAATTTTCAGACGGAGACAATTAGTCACGGTTCAATTAACAAATAGACGGTTAACAATGCTAGACGGTTAGTGCTAATGCTATTGCTAAGAACCGTTGTCCGTAATTGAAGCGTAGCAAACAACGGGCACACAGGTAAATTGCACTGCCCATCCTGCTGTTGTAGGTCTTTCACTCTTTTGTCTTTTATGTGTGATGTGCTGAATGCTGATTGTTCAATACCGGTTCCGGCACCCTTCATACCGGCGGAACCGGTCTTTGCCGGTATTGTCGAAAACCGGCCGATATACCGGCACACCCCTAATATTAATATATCAGATTATATTTAGATTTGCGATTACATTTATAAACAAGACTAGCAGGGTGCCCGGCGTTGCCCGGGATTTTTAGAGGTTTTCTAATGTTTGACTCTCTTGATCCCGTTTCCTTCCCCGTTTGCTCTCCCGTTCTGGGTCGCTTTCCTGCTCCCGGTTGCTTTCCCGATCCCGGACGCTTTCCCGCTCTTGGTCGCTTTACCTTTCCCGTTCGCTTTTCCGCCCTCAGTTGCTTTTTCGTTCCCTCTTACTTTCCCGTTCCTGCTCATTTTCTAATTCCCGTTCGCTTTCCCGCTCCGCTCATTTTGTGTCCGATTTCAATTTTTTTACTATAATTGTCTCCCAATGCCTCTCAAGCTTGTGTGAAAATTGCATTACGATCGGATGAATGGTGTAGCAATGCATAAAGGACTTACTTACATAATCTTATTTTTATATATATAGATATAGTTCCCGCTCACTCTCCTGCTCCACTCATTTTGTGACCGATTTTAATTTTTTTCACTAGCCTTCCTCCATTGACTCTCAAGCTTGTGTACAAATTTCATTACGATCGGATGTATGGTGTAGCAACGCATAAAGTATTTACACACTAATTTTAAATATATAGACTATATTTATATATCAGATTATATTTCATATTATATTTATATATCATATTATATTTATATATCATATTACATTTATATATCAGATTTCATTTATATATGAGAATTACCCAGGAGAATTCTCTAGAACATTTCCATGAAAGTCAAGTAGAAATTTATCAGCATGTGATATGAGATCTTGAAAACACGAAGAACGAACGTCTTCCAATCCGATTGGACGAACCAAGAAACTTCTTCCAGATAGTTCAACAGATAAATCTGAACAATAAAATTTGTCAATTTAAGATTCATAAATGTAATCTTTAAACAAGTGAACCGTAAAAAACTTTGTTTTGTAAAAATCCTTTATATATCTGAGATAAAAAATTAGATACAAATTTAATGCAAATATTTTTCATGAAGATATCAGTCTATAATTCTAAAAACTACATCAATGAAAAGATTTTTAGTGTAAAATTGATATCTGCAATCATGAAAAGAAAATCTGATAATTAGTGATTAAATTGGTATAAAAATAATGTTCCATTGTAAACACAAGCAAAGATAAAAAATAAATTTTTTAAAGAAATGCTTTTGAGTTGAGCGGTTTATATCTCGATAATTCAGGCGCTTGCTCTCCCATTCTCGCTCACGCTTGCTCTCCCAATACCGTTCTCACTCGCGCTCATTTTCTCTTTTTAATTATTTCCTAACTTCTTTTAGCTCATAAAACGTAAAATAGATTTGCTAAAACTGGCTAAAACCTGCTTGAAGCCTTCAAACGTTGTTACGTAAACTAAATTTGAATTTTATTACGTAATTACCAATTTGAATTTTATTACAAACCTCCGACGCTTTTCATACATGAAAAAAACCAAAATTCAGTAAATAACGTATTCGGTTGAATTTTAGTTGTTTATATTAAATTGTTAATAAATAAATAATAAAATTTTTCGTTAACATTTAATTCATATAATGAAAATAACTCGTCACCTTAGCAACCGAAACTATTCGGCTTAATAAATAACCAAGATTCAGTAAATAACGTATTCAGTTAAATTTTAGTTGTAATTATTAATAATAAATAAAATAACAAAAAAATCTGCGGTCTGTATTTTACCCACCCCCGACGCATTTCAATATACGCATTTCAATATACTTGGCCACACCTACTTATCCTATATTTGATCATCGCTGACAAGCAAACCAATGAATACACTTGACCTAGATTTGATCACCACAGACAAACAAACAACAAACAAAGAGACGAGTGAAGTTAAATAAAAGCATTTAAAAATCGAAATAAAAACTTCAGATCGATAGTAATACGTGAAATGATTAAAAATGGAATTCAAAATTGGTTGTCTTTCAATGAAATAAACAATTAAGCAATATCACGTAGATTTTTATTATAGCATTCAACTGAAGAATTAAAAAAAAAATTTGTTTTTGTAATTGACCATCTAAAAATTTATGTTTGGTCTTCACAAGTCTATGGACCAAGTTTCACATCGATTCAATAACAGGAAAGGGGTTTGTACTCAGACAGACTGCCAGAAAGGCGAAGTTAATATAAAGGATTAAAAAAATAAGCAGCAAACCGAATATGATTTCCCCAATAAATGGAACAATAAATTTCTTTCCATGCCACTTCAGCTGGAAGGCATCCTCTGTTGAGTTTAATCAAAATAAAATCAGCATATTACAAATATCATTATCTATAAAAAAGATCCAAATGTAAATATATATATATATATATATATATATATATATATATATATATATATATATATATATATATATATATATATATATATATATATATATATATATATATAATATTCACCTTCAGGTTTAAAAAACATCATCTCAAACTATATTATTTAAAATAATAAACACATACTTTCTCTTCTCATTTCGATTCCAAAAGAACTCGAGATGCGAGCATCTTCAGCTGCAGCAACATCTTCACTGGGCTTCTCTTCAGTTTCAGTTTTTTCTTTCTGCACAAGATTTTCAGAAGTATCCATTGATTCATCTAAAGTCTTCTCTTGGGCTGGTTGAGCTAATAAGTTATTCGATACATAAGTTTCACCAAGTCACATAATAATGATAATAATAAAAAACAAGACTCCTTTTCAAAAACCTCGCACAAAAAACCTGGTAGCTTTATTGAAACATCAGTCCACAAATGGATAACAAATTATTTAAAATTGTACTTGCCTTCATCTTTAATCTGTTCAGCTGATTCTTCCAAGTCTTCTTTTTCAGCTACAAAAATAATTAAAAATTTATTAAAAGAGACCAGACGTATTTTCCAGAAAAGTATTTCAACAAATGAAGCAAACAGCAGTCATGAATGGCTACAGCTGAATATTTTTTTAGAAAAGCTTTCAGGACACACCTGTTAGTGGCATAAGAAGTCTGTTTGACTCATGCAACATTAAATATTGTCAGAATGAATTGGATGACAATCAATACAATTATAATAGATTCTAAAAGAACTAAACTTGATTGAACCTTGAAAGTATTCATAAAGTTGTTCTTATAAAAAAAAATAAAAGCCTAATATTTTTAGTTGAATGAGACGTGCTGGTTTAGTGAGTTAGACACCAGCTTTTATATCCATAGTACCCGGGTTTAAGCAACTAATTTCTTTGAGCAAGAAACTAACTCGCATGTGCTCATGTGAACTCAGTGTTTCTTCCTTTAGTGGTCGATAATCGAGTACCAACTTTGGTTGGGGGTTAAAGTCCTTTTTGCGCTTGTGGAGCTAGCAAGTAGTAGCGGCTCAGTAAAACACAGCATACGCCGCTGGTCCTATCTGCAAGTTGCCAACATTGTGAAGTGGCCGCTGGTCTGTAAGTGGCACTCAAAAATCAATTTTTCATTACAAAAACAAACCTCCAACACTCAGTTCCATCATTGGCTGTTTTACATCTTCAGTGACTATACAAATAAAAAAATATTGTCACACACTTATGTCAACTGTAACCAGCTAGAGTTAATTTGAAACAAGAAAACCATAAAAACTTTGTTTTTTTTTTAAATCCTTTAAAATTTTGTAATTTGGTGACTAAAAATGTTTTGACGATAGCAAGTCCATAAAATTTGAAAACATTGACAACAGTCTTTTAAATACTTAATATGTGAAATATGAGGATTTAAAATTTAAGAAGCTATCGAATCAATGTGGAATAAACAAATTTTGTATTAAAAATTTTAGAATTAAATGTCGCTTTCTTGAAATTTGTTTTTTTTAGCTGTATAGGGTCCCAACGTATGGCTCAAGCAAGCAAACACGGTGAAGTTAATTTAATATAATATAAAAGATTTAAAAATGTCACACTACTAACATAAACAAATCAATACATCCCTCAATACAATATAAAATGTCAATTCTATAAAAAATATATCACAGTACGATATAACCAACTAATGAACTAACAAACTAAAAAAATAAATACAAATAGATTGCAGTGCAACACAAAAATAAGTCAAGCAATATTAACTACTAATTTTCTGTTTCTACATATCTTAATATCCAAAAAAATATTCAACATACCTTCAGTAGATTCAGCTTCCTTATGTTTATCTGCGTCCACATCCATAGAAGCAGCATCAGAAACTAAATTATAAGACTAATATGTTTCAATTATTCAATATTATATATCACCAAAAAAAACTAAGGTACCCTCATCCTTGATCTCTTGGTGATCATTTACAGCAAGATTCTCTTCTGTAACTGTACCTAAATTACAATTTAAACTTGAAAGTGTTCTCAAATTGAAATAATTTAAAATTGTCAAAAAATAACATGGAATATTCAACTTCATCAGAGAAATTAACAAGATGCTACTCAAATTTGTAATCATTATAATTTACTGCCTCTACCATAAAAGCTTCTATATTAAAAAGCTTTGATACAATATTGCCATAATGATACAACATAAAAACCTTCATTCTTGATTTCTAAATGTTCACTTTGGGCCACAGTCTCTGTTGCTTCACCTAAATTGAAATATGAACTCAGATATATCCATTCTGGTCATCTCGAACTATTAGCTCAAAACAATATTAAAAGAAGAATTTCATACCAGCAACAATATCAACATGCTTCTGACTCGGCATTTCAACTTGAGCTGGTTCTAGATATTTTATCATTTTTATTTTATTTATGTTCTTAAATACCCATGTATTTATATTTGATCACATTTTAATAAACAACTAAATTGAAATATTAAAGCTTTTTAATAAAAAACATTTAAAAATACAAGAACCAACCTTCCATTGGAACCTCTAAAACTTGATGGCTCTCCTTACTTGTAATTTCATGAGATGATTTTACCTCTTCACTTACTAATTCATTTCCTTCAACAAGATTCTTACCGCTATCTTCAAGAAATTAATTTAAAGCATATTTAGTTTACATAATTCCTGAATACAATTAAACCTTTTTTATCGGACTGTGCAATCTGGCAAGCCAGACCCAATCTTACCAGTAACAGGCTGTTCGGTTACAATTGTTGAACTCTATTATAACATATCAGCAATAAAAAATGTATCACCATGTGCGATATAAATGATTGTTTAGTATCTCTTATTCTTGTCACATAGATAGAATGGTATGCACAAAACAACAAGCAATGAAGATACCTTTTAATAATTAAGCTAAGGAAAACTATGCACCAATTTACTGAATAGCCTAGTACTAATAAGATTGGAACAATTTTCCTGTATAATTATAACCCTGAGAAACAACTACACCATTTATATACAGCACTGGATTCATAACTAATGCACTAAGGTGATGACTTGAAATGTTTTTACAAATTTTTGGATTTCCTTTGGTCACAAATGATGAGCTTTTGTAACATAATTAATAAAAATAGTTATTGCAGCTGGCTTTTATAAAAACTTGTTGAGCCAACCTGATTTAATTTTTGAAGCTGAGCCTACATATCCAATGTTTAATTGCTATTTTTTTTTAACTTTGGTGACTCATCCCTAACAATATACTGAAAGTACTTTTGTCCTTCATGTCGACTTTCTCATTTCTTGTAGTTTGTCATATTGCATTAATAAAAGAAAATATTGAAATATAAAACTAACTTTAAACTTTTTTTTTAAATTTAGCAGTTCAATAGTGTTATAATGACATATTACAAGTCACATGCAACGATAAAGAAAAATGCTGATGATGCAGCTATTGATGCAACAAAAATACAAGATCTTCATATAATTGAAGCACTCAGTTCTTTTACAGGAGTTCTGCAAAAGAAAAACATTATTAGTTTACAATTCTGTAAACAATGAAAGAAAAGAAAAGAAAGACTGAACTTGTGAACATGTTCTGTAGGAAAAGTTTGATTTATAGCAAAACAAGAAATTAAGTCAAAAGTAATTAAATTGAATGCAGAGAATTATAGAAATTGAAAGAGAATTTCAAGTTGAAATAGAAAATTTATTTTGCATATTGAAAACAGACACAAATTGGCTTTGTCAAAAAAATAAGGAGCTATAAAAGTTACAAGTTAAATCACAAGGTGAAATTGGATATGTGACAAGCACAATTGCTCCACAATCGTCCATCCATTCCTCTAAGCCAAGGGAAAGCAAAAATCAGCTTCACAAAGTAAAGCAATTGCTGTCCTTAGCACTGATGTTGATGATGCATTATCAGCAAAAGTAAGTAGTGATCAAGCCATTTCTGACTGAGCATTAGGAAAAAGTGAAACTGATAACGACTAAAGAGAAAGAGTTTATCAACACCCCACACAGCTATTTAGTGACAAAACAATTTCTAGTAATAAGTAATAAAGCTGTTTTAGTGTGCTTCAATCTAGGCAAAGATGAAATCAGTATTCCAACACCATAGCAATCAGGTGTTTGGCGAGCTGTTATTATAAGTGGGGAAAGAGCAACATTTCTGTATTCAGTTTGACAGTAAGCAAATTGCAAATCGTGAGTATCATGATGTAATCTTGAAGAAATCACATAAAGAATTGAATTAAGGTATATTAAAATGTGAAAAGGGGTCATTGAAGGATATTTTTACTCTTCTAAAGTCTGCTGAATGAATCTGATACTTAGAAAAACATAAAAATGATCATTTGTGACGCAACAGCAGTAACAACAGGACGAGTAGATAAAATTAATTGTTCAAAAATTGAAAACTGTAATTATCAGAAGCGAATTTGATTGATGAGATACAACACATTGGCTGCCATATACTTTAAAGAATCTTAGACGGTAGATGCGACATGTAGAGCATTTCATTCTTATAAAGAAGCTGGTGCATACCCCTTAATCAACTGGAGAAAGTTACTATCTTTTACCGATACCAGATAGAATTCACTTTCTATATGTACTTTTATTTCGTAGTTTCTAAATTCCCAAATAGAGAATATAACTAGAAATATCAGAAAACATGGTTGAAGAGGCTCTTCTACAAAAAAGCCTGGTAGTAGGAATAGACACTAGTAACAATAATCAAGACAAAGTAAATAAGTATGATGTCATGAGGTTAGCCGTTGGTGAAAATGGTGGAGCTATTACTCATAGGAATTCTGTTTTTGCCAGTTATTGCATCAATAGTAATGAGAATGATGTAAAAACATTCACAATAGTGGTTGTTAATCAAATGGTTTTAATGGAATTAATATTGATGATGATACTATAAATAGAGATGGAACTTTACCAAGCCAAAACTTTGCTGTCCACCAAACCGAAACTTTAGCGAACTGAACCATAACGAACCTCTTTACTTGAGATGGGAATCGAACCGAACTTTTCAAACTAGAACTCATACTTTTAGCATTTCGAACGATCCCATATTTGTATGCACCGAACTCGAACCAAACTTGAACCTAATGACAGTCGAACTTGAACCAAACTCGAACTCAATGGCGATCGAACTCGACCCAAACTTAAAATTCAATATAAAATATTTCAAGAGAAGTAAACCTACAAAAAGACAAAAATAAGGTGACGGTATGAAACAAAGCCTCTTTAAAAACACTTCTTTGGCTACTTTTCTTTGCTTTTTTATCTCTGTAGACGAAGGAAAGAATCCATCTTTATGGTTTTCTTAAGTAATAGTATATATTATAGCTGATAATTAAAATTGGATAGTATCGTCATTTTTTCTTCATCGAAAAAATCGATATAACTAAAAGTATAAATAAAATATTGTATGATATCTCAAAATAAAGCTCAATTACTGGACTTTGACGGAGCTTATTAATTAGTATTAGTTTCAAGTGTATTAAAGTAGGCATCAATATTTATTACAAATTTGAAAAAATGTTAAAAATAAAGTGAATGATATAATTTTCTGAGTAATTGAAATAGTTGAAAACCAGCTGTACAGTTATTACTCATTACTGAGTCATTACCAATAATTTCAAAATTGCCATTCCTGCTACAAGCTCTCTAAGTGGGAAATTGTTTTTTTAAATGTTTTGAAGAATGTCATTCTAGAATTTAATTTAGGTCTAGAAACTCTAAAACATTTATTTGTAAAATTAAAATTCAATTTTTAATAGGTTTCTTGCTGGAATAATCCTTTCAATAAATGTTGTTTGAATTACTGTACTATAAAATTAGTGTAGATAGTTTGTGTGAAATTAATTAAGAAAATGAACTGAGCTCGAGTATCATCACATTTCAAGCTGAACTGAAACCAATCTTACTCAAATGCAATAAAAGTAGAACTCGAACCCAAAGGCGACCGAACTCAAACTCAAAGGTAACCGAACTCAAACCCAAAGGAGACTGAACCCGAACTTAAAGGTGATCGAACCCGAACTCAAAGACGGTTGATCCGAACTCGAACTTTCAATTTTGGGTTTGATTCCCATCTCTACTCTTTACCTTGGTCAATACCTTAATAATCAATTTTACTTACAAAAGTAGTAAGAAAATACTCACCTTTTTGATCCTTCAGCGGGGATTTTTTATCTAAAAAAAAAACAAATCAAAGAAATGAATTTTAAACTTATTTCATTAACAATTCATAAAATAATATTTTCTGCTAAGATATAAATAAATCTCGGTATAAGCTTTAAAAACTCCATAGAAAGCAAACAAATAAAAACCTTCTGTTTCCACGATGGGATCTTTGACAGGCTCTTCGACACTTTCTTTGACGGGTTCTTCAACAGGTTCTTCAACGGGTTCTTCAACAGGTTTCTCACGGATTGACACTGAAACATAAATATTTTGACCTTTACTGATGAAATAAAACTAAATTAAACTATAAAAATAAGCAAACATACAATCATGAGATTCAAGTCGTGCAACCAGGTCAGCTTTCTTTCCACTCTGGTCGAGGCCTCTTTTCTTAAGTTCTTCTTTCAAAATGTTGACTGTCAACTTGTAGTATTCTCTCTCCGACATTTTTAGTAGTCTCTATGACAAATCCCGATCTAAAAAACATTTGTACAGTTACAATACCAAGATCTAATATATACAGTTTCAAATGGGTGGTGTTTGTGGTTATCTTTCACTTTAACGGCTCGGGCCGAATCTTCCAATAAAATAGTCCTATTTTCTTACAACCTTATCCCTAACTATCAAAATGTTTAAATTAGTGGTTACTTTTCATCATGTTTATAGCTAATTATAGTCGAGAATCATGTATTAATCTTTCACACATCGGGCCTTTAGTTAAAAATTTTAAATGATAAAAATATTAATTTTAACATCTAGCACAGCTTAAATTTTCTGCTCACAGCTAACAAGTCATCAACCTGGCAAATATTTTAATTTAGGTAAACTTTCACTTTAACAACCTGATGTGTGAAAGATTAGTAGTCCGTGGGCCAAGTCTAAATAGGTCTTTTTTAGGTGAAAAGCTCATTTAGTACCAGAAGTTAGAAATTAAACCAAATTTGCTTTCTAGACTACTCAAAACAGTAGCTTAGATGTAATATTTAAAGCTTTGTTCAAGTGAAGGATTATATGATGTTTTCATCGTACAAATCATCAAAGAGCAGTTTATTGAAACTTAAAATTTGCCATTTGCAAGATGTGTTAATTTTATTGCATCTAACATAAAGATGACCTGTTTGATATTATTAAAAAATAAAGGTTTGAGTAAAAAATTGATGATGTCATCATAAAAGCACTCACTAATAGTTACTGGTAAATCAGATAAAGATAAATACATAAATAATAATGTATATTAAACACTTTCTATTAAACCACACCACATATTTAGCTGCAACAACTTTAATGAAACTTAGAGTCTAATGATTCAAAAGAAAACAGTGAGATGCTTGAACAAATAATCATGAGATCAGATGACAAAGTTGGTACTGAGATGATCACTGAACTAAATATTCTTTATGAGGTTGAGAAGCCTGTGGTTCAGGAAGAAATAGACAAGACCAAATTTCCAGGAGTAATAATAAAAAACTCCTAGAGTGGTACAAGTTGAAGAGCCTATGGTATCAGAGGACACACTTGCAACGTTTCAAGCTATTAGTTTATAATTTGTAGTGACTGTTTCTGCTTGCTCTACATGTCTTGTTTTTTGTATTCAATAGTGCTTTCAAAACATTTTTATTTACTTCTGATTTAGATTTTTTATGCTTTTAGTTGTGTTGAGAATAAAAATTGAGAAGTTGTATTCAAGTTTTATTCTTTCTCATTAAAATTGCACAACAATGTTAATTAGGAGACAAAGAAATTGATATGGATATGAATTTGGGTCCATATATTAGTGCTGTTCAATGCATATGCATATATGTCGCACAATTTTGAATCTTCGCTTGTTGCGCAGGGGTGTTCACCGCTACCACCACTACAGGGGGAGGCGTGTTGGACGGGGTCCTGCCTTCTTCGAGCATCACTCACGTTCCGCCACGATGAAGGCTAACTTTGGCCTACTCAACATCAGGTCAATTAACAGCAAAGTTGAAGATCCGCTCAACTTACAGACTGAACTGGGAATCGATGTGTTTTTTATCACAGAAACATGGCACAATACCGATTCCATATGCTTTAAACGTCTTCTACTTCAGGGCTTCTCTGTAGTTGACTGCCCCTGGCCCAGGGTTCACAACGATTCTCTACGATGTAACCACGGCAGCATGGCTATTGTAACTGTTCCAGGCTTTCAACTAAAACGACTACAGCTCACCTTCATTTGAATGTGTTCGCGGTCGGATCACGATCGGCTCTTACAGCTGCACAGCCGTCGTAATATACAGAACTGGGGTCATCTCTGAGAGTTTTTTCAGAGAGTTTTCAGATCTTCTCGACAGAATCTCTGTCTTAAATAAAGACGTCGTCGCTTCTGGAGATTTCAACATCCGACTTGATCGAGCTGATGATGTGAACTCTCGTATATTTGACAGTATTCTTACTGACCATGGTTTCACCCAACATGTTGATCGGCCGACCCACGAGAAGGAGGGTATTCTCGACGCTGTCGCCATCTGTTCATCACCTCCGGCTCCTTTTATCGAAACAATTAATACTGGTTTTTCGGACCACGTCCTCCTTCCGCTGGGCTTCCATGATAACGCGACCTCTTCCCTCAACTACTACAACGACTACCTTGAGCAACTTTAAACCCACGAGTCTGGAAGAGGTCATGAATTTCATCAATTCTCTACCAAACAAGCAATGCTCGTTGGATCCAATTCCGATGTGGCTTCTAAAAAAAGCAGCACCAATATTAGCACCACTCCTTGTTAACATTTTTAACAAATCGCTGGCAGACGGTACTCTTGCCTCAATCATTTAAAAGTTCCTACATTACGCCAATTCTCAAGAAACCTTATCTCGACGGCAGTGACACCAGCTCATACCGTCCGATCTCTAATTTATCTGTAATTTCTAAACTACTCAAGAAGCTGGTTCTAGCTAGAATCACAAGGCATCTACAAGACAATAATCTCTTCCCAACATATCAGTCGGCGTACCGCAAGTTTCCTTCAACGGAGACGGCGGTGCTGAGGGTATTCTTTGACGTTCTGGGCGTTCTAGCTCCAACTCAATTTATCATGTATATCACTGAGTTGGAACAGATAGTCACGAAACGCTGGTTGCAATCACATTTTTACACTGATGACACACAAATCTACGGCCATTGTGATCCAGATGGGGTCGCCGAGCTCTCATCGCTTGTCTCTGCGTGCGTCGAAGACGTCAGTCAGTGGATGCGCTCCAGTCACCTACAGCTCAACTCAAATAAATCTGAAGTAATCTGGTCACATTATGCAAGACTGGAAAGCAAGTCATGGACTTCTTAATATTAAGAAGTCCATTAGCAAGTAATTACGATAAATGTTTTTTTTTTTAATTAAAATTGGTATTAAATTTGTTTTTTTATGTTATTGTGACAAAATAAAAATAATACGATTATTTTTCGGCACGGGCCGTCAAAGGGAACCTTTACCCTACAAGAAAACATTTGTTCGAAGAGGCGGACAATTTTGTTTATTTTTTATTCAATCAATTTGTGGCGATTTGGAGTGAAAATAGACATCGTTTCCCGCTTCGTTGCTAACTTCATTCACCTACCGTTCCATGAATTTTTACGGTATATATAATTAATAATCATTATGGCGCATTGAGAGCAACCAACATTCAAAACTTTTGGTTCCCAAGATTTCATTGTCATGCGTGACATCGTATTCGTTTACACTACACGAGCATTTTTTCTAATTTGACGCCAGGGAGTCTTTGCCTTTTGCCAATGTAAAGTGTGTAAACGTGCCTTTTACACACACACCTTGCATAAAGATAATGCATACATATCTCCACCATTCCGCTTATTTTTCGCAATAGTTCGAAAGTAAACGAGTGACAAAAATACTAACAAAATCCTAACAAAAAAATTGACACCTACCAATAAATATAACTGATGAAGAAGATGAACACGGAAACCCAAGCGCAACAACAATACAACAATAGCAAATAAGCAAAATCAAAACAATGCCGCAAAAACTGCGGAACTGTAATAAACTTTATTATATTTGTATAAAAAATAAATTATTAAATTTTGTGTAATAAAAATAAAAAATCTAATTAATCATGTAAAAAGCTAAAATTAACATTTGTCCACAGGCAGAAGAGTAGGTTACTGCATGGGCCAATTTTTCGCAATTATTTACCTATTGGTGGACTAAATTTTCAGGTCTGGTCTGGTCCGTCTAATTTCGGCCCAATCCGTTCCGTTTGTATACGCCAAAAAAATCTATAGGAGATAACTTGAGTCCATAGATATCTATGCTTGAGTCAAAGTCAAATCCACGTTAATCTTGGTTAAATCAAAGAGATTTTAGCGTCTTCGGGACTGTCCATAAAGTACGGCGTAGGTACGTCATACTGTTTTTGACAATTTTGCTCCCTCTCTCTCCTTTGTCCAATCTGTCACAAATCTCAGACTCCTCTTTAAGTACGTCACATGGACAACTCTTACAAAAAACAAGCAAATATTTTTTAAATTTATTACACAAAAATTTAAAACAATATATATTTATTAAATATAATAAATATTTTTTTTCATCAATTTATTGTTTGTTTCGAATTCATTGTAACTTTTCATTTTGTTTATAATAGTCAAATCTGTGTGGTCGATATTTAGATGGTCCGCAGAGACAGAAAGTAGTATTTTTCTAAATATTCTATTTCAGTATTGCATTTATGCATTTAATTGTAAATTGGTAATTTTTCTCGGTTAAGATTCAAATTTTATTAACACGACATTCCCTTATCTCTGGTCGATGCAGAAGTTAGTATAGTAACATCTACTGGAGTGAAGCTAGCGTCGTTGTATGGCGATAGACGTATCTTAATGTATGGGTGAAGCTAGCAGACGCTCAAATGAATTTATTTTTTTCAAAAGAAAAAGTATCGGTAATAGAAGAAATATACTTTATATAATCAAATATGTAAACAGATTTGTGACACAAGTGTTATTTACCGAAAAAATTGACTTTGATGAAATGTAAACAAATAATGGAAGCGCTTCTGTTCCATAGTGAAACACCGCTTAACTTTGACAGACGATATCTCGGTAACTAACATTTACAGAAATTTTTTATTTAGCTTTTTATATTTATCTATAGTGATATTATACTTGTGCAAAGTTTCGTTTTGACACAAGTTGTTTTAATATCTGGCCGACTCAGGAGAAAATGTACGAGTTTGGTAGTCTCTACAGTGAAACACCGCTGAACTTTGACAGACGATATCTCGGTAACTAACATTTACAGAAATTTTTTATTTAGCTTTTTATATTTCTCTATAGTGATATTATACTTGTGCAAAGTTTCGTTTTGACACAAGTTGTTTTAATATCTGGCCGACTCAGGAGAAAATGTACGAGTTTGGTAGTCTCTACAGTGAAACACCGCTGAACTTTGACAGACGATATCTCGGTAACTAACATTTACAGAAAAATATTTTTACTATTCAACTAGAGTGTTATAATAAGTGTGCAAAATTTCGTTTTGACACAAGTTGTTTTAATATCTGGCCGACTCAGGAGAAAATGTACGAGTTTGGTCGTCTCCACACTGAAACACCGCTGAACTTTGACAGACGATATCTCGGTAACTAACATTTACAGAAAAATATTTTTACATTTTTACTATTCAACTAGAGTGTTATAATTTGTTCCGGAAGATATGATTTCTTGGGACATTTGCAAGAAGTGGTTCCACCGCGGATGTGAGAAAGTAAAAAACACTGATTTTGATCGGAAAATGTTTAAATGCTCATCGTGTACAAATGGAAAAAATGTTCAACTTTTGTAAATAAAACAAAGCTGTTTAAATAAAAAATCTTGTAAATCTCAGTTACCGAGATGTCGTCTGTCAAAGTTCAGCGGTGTTTCACTATGGAAACGACCAAACTCGTACATTTTCTCCTGAGTCGGCCAGAAATTAAAACAACTTGTGTCAAAACGAAACTTTGCACACTTATTATAACACTCTAGTTAAATAGTAAAAATGTAAAAATATTTTTCTGTAAATGTTAGTTACCGAGATATCGTCTGTCAAAGTTCAGCGGTGTTTCACTGTAGAGACTACCAAACTCGTACATTTTCTCCTGAGTCGGCCAGATATTAAAACAACTTGTGTCAAAACGAAACTTTGCACAAGTATAATATCACTATAGAGAAATATAAAAAGCTAAATAAAAAATTTCTGTAAATGTTAGTTACCGAGATATCGTCTGTCAAAGTTCAGCGGTGTTTCACTGTAGAGACGACCAAACTCGTACATTTTCTCCTGAGTCGGCCAGATATTAAAACAACTTGTGTCAAAACGAAACTTTGCACAAGTATAATATCACTATAGATAAATATAAAAAGCTAAATAAAAAATTTCTGTAAATGTTAGTTACCGAGATATCGTCTGTCAAAGTTCAGCGTTGTTTCACTGTAGAGACTACCAAACTCGTACATTTTCTCCTGAGTCGCCAGATATTAAAACAACTTGTGTCAAAACGAAACTTTGCACAAGTATAATATCACTATAGATAAATATAAAAAGCTAAATAAAAAATTTCTGTAAATGTTAGTTACCGAGATATCGTCTGTCAAAGTTAAGCGGTGTTTCACTATGGAACAGAAGCGCTTCCATTATTTGTTTACATTTCATCAAAGTCAATTTTTTCGGTAAATAACACTTGTGTCACAAATCTGTTTACATATTTAATTATATAAAGTATATTTCTTCTATTACCGATACTTTTTCTTTTTAAAAAAATAAATTCATTTGAGCGTCTGCTAGCTTCACCCATACATTAAGATACATCTATCGCCATACAACGACCATCTGCTAGCTTCACTCCAGTTAACATCTCTGCTGGATCCTCCACCTAGCTTAGCTTGCAAACAAATTCGTGCATTGAAGGAAGGGTGGTCCATCTATATATATATATAAATGAATGTTTGTGTGTGAGTGAGTCTGTCTTTTATAGAAATCTGAACCGCTGTAGCAATATTGATGAAATTTGGCAAGGGAGTAGTTCTCATACAAACAAGGGAAGAAAGTTAGTTAGGAAGGTTTAGACTCCCTACTCCGATCCCCCGGCTTAGGGGTCCAAAAAACCTTTCCAGGCTAAAAGTACCTATGTACGACCATCAAAGGTAATTGCATAATAAAATTCAAATTTAGTTTACGTAACAACGTTTGAAGGCTTCAAGCATCTTTTAGCCGGTTTTAGCAAATCTATTTTACGTTTTATGGGCTAAAAAGTTAGGAAAGAATGGAAAAGAGAAAATGAGCGTGAACGGGAGAGCAATCGGGATCTCGACTGAAATGTCAACTGTGGAAATTTTGTTTAGAATAAAACGGGTTAATGAGACATTAGGAGATAAATCCAGTCATTTTGGTTTTATATAGCTGAAACTGGCCAGTTAACCCTGACTGTTTTATTATTTATCTATTTTTTAACCAATAAATTCTTCAATTACAATTTTCGTCATTTCAAATGAATAAAAAGGGCTTTAAAAATAACATTTTTACTAGTGGGTAATAATATTAATAGTAATAATAACATGAATGTGAAGTCAAGGACTTTTACGAATTATAAATAAGTTTTATTCCAATTTACTCAAACTAGGGATTTCAAATTAAAAAAAAATATCGATGTATCGATATTTAAAAAATACCAATATCGACGTCGATATATCGAGTGAAAAATATCGATATATCGATTGAATTTTCCCGCTCCCGGCCGCTAGGGATCTTTATCCTGTTCCCGATTGCTTTCTCGCTCTCTATCTCGCTTGCTCCCCCGTTCCCGGTAGCTTTCTTTTTCCCGCTCGCTCCTTCGCTCTCAGTCGCCTTTCCGTTCCCGCTCATTCTCTAGTTCCCGTTCCCTTGATTCGAAAACTTAAGCAGACTAACATTTATATATATTATTTTATGTACAAAAACTCAATAAAAATGAAAGTATTTTTTATCAGTATTGCTTTCTATTAGGTAATAATTACAAAAATATTAAAAACCAAAAAGCTATCTTTTAACTGATATTTTTAAACTTATTAATTGTATCATCATGGAAACCAGTATTGCTACTAGTTTTATAGCTGTTACCACACAGATTGCAAGTAACATTATCTTTACCCGATTTTTTGAAGAAGTTCCACACAACACTACTACTGGACGCTTCAATTTACAAGTCGAGGTTACCGTGATTACTGTGATTAGTCGCGAATACACAAACAAAAGAACTGGCGAGTAAAAGTCCTAAGCCGGGTCGCTAGTTAGCATAGACATAATGTTATATTATAAGTCTATGTTAGTTAGTTAAATAAAAAAATCGCATATCGTAAAATTTTCTATACTGGATATTTTATATCGATATATCGGATAAAAATATATCGACTAAAAATATCGATATATATCGGCTAAAAATATCGATATATATCGGCTAAAAATATCGATATATATCGGCTAAAAATATCGATATTTTTTCGACATCCCTAACTCAAACTAACTTTGAAGTAACTAAATCAACAATTCATATTATTTGCGACACTTATATTAATATTATTTATTAATATCAACAACATAACATTAAAAATGTGAAGTTAGAGTGCGATTTACCTCTAGCCACGCCCCTCTTAGGCTGCAAGTCGACCTCTGAATTACTGCATACTACTACCATTTAGAAATATGTTGGCCAGAATCCAGTTTGAGTTGCACAACTCTTGTGAAATTAGTTCTGCAAATTTGAGAACTACACAAGACAACTTATCGAGTTTTATCTATGCAACTGCATATCGTAGATATATGACTAAAGATTATCTTTTATTTTCCATTTATCCTACATTAATTAATAATTATAGATTACTTTTTTAATTTCAGAGCAATTAATTTTAGACTTTGACCAAAGCAAAAATTGCAATGGAGGTATGCAGTGTTCAGGATTTTTTCAATAATTCTCATAAATCAATTTTTAGGGAATTTTTTTTATAGTTTACTATATTGACATTCTCATAAAATAATTTTAATAAAAATTTGTTTATAGTTTACAGTTGGCATAATTGGTGGGTCTGGTCTTGATGATCCTAAAATAATGAAAGACATTGAGGAAAAATCTGTAGTAACACCATTTGGGGAGGTATTTTAATTTTTGGAATTTTTTTAGTGAGTTTAATGACAATGTGCTGGGACAAATATGAAGTTCATTTCTCATTTTACTTAGTTTTTTTTTGTTTGTTTAAAGTTAATTTTGAACACTCACACACATATATTTGATAGTTTTCTAAATTTATACAAATACATAAAAAAGATTTAGATTAATTGTTTTTCTTGTTTTTTTTGTACGAGTGTAAAATGCAATTTGGCTTACTTTTAATGTTTTGTTTTATTAAAACAAAAGCTTTTAACTTATACCTAGTTACATATAATCAGTGGTACACTCATGGGGGGTGGATTTTCTCTTAAATTATTCCCGAAAGTTTTTTAATGCATGAAAACGTAATACTCAACATTATTAAGTGTATGTCTGGCCACAGTCACATCCACAGAGGGGGGTTTCTGGAGTCAGAACTCTCCCCCTGAAATTATTCCAGATTTTTGTATAATGCATGAATTGTATTGTATTACTCATCTTGATTTAGTGTAAATTAAAAAAAGAAAGATTCCAAAAAATATTACAGAAAATCGTTCTGCATGAAATAAATAAAATGGCTTAACTGATGATAAAATCACAGAAAGATTGATGTAAAATTATCTTTGTAAATTTGCCAATATATATGTTCTAGTACATTACTACTATTGCTTTCATGAAAATTATTTGGGGTTTTTCATATACATATTGGGCAAAAAACTGTTTTTAGAAGTTTTTAATTACTGATGCATTTCCAAACCTTCCAAAAATTTTTTTTAATCCCCCACCAAAGAAAAATCCTGGGTGTGTCACTGCATATAATAATAAAATTGTCTGTCCTGTTGTTATCATAATAATATTCTGTTTCAGCCATCAGACAAGCTTATAATTGGCCATATATCTGGAGTTCGTTGTGTTATTCTTGCCAGGTAAACTGCTTTGAACTTTATCGACATGTTATGTTATAAATATGACATTATGTTATAAATATGAAATTAAAACTTAAAACTTTTTATTTTAAATCTGCCTTTGAACTATGCAATTTTTAGGTTATCCTAGGGCGCCTCAGTCGGGTTCCTTGGCGCTTGATAAATTTCATATTATTATTATTATTATTATTAATGATATTATTTTATAGATACTATGTTATCTTTTTAAAATGTTATTTTATGTTTTAGATGTGACATTATGCTCTAAAAATGTTATATTATGTTATAGATATGACATTATGTTTTGATACATTATGACACAGATAATTTGTTTTATATTATAGACATGGCCGAAAGCATGAAATCAATCCCAGTAATGTTAACTACAGAGCAAATATTTGGGCTCTGAAGAAGGAAGGGTGCAACTGTATCATTGTTAGCTTTGCTGTTGGTTCACTACAGAAAAATGTTCTTCCTGGAGATGTTGTCATACTTGATCAATTCATAGACAGGTCAGTTATTAATATCTCTTTTTTATGTTAAATGGCTTGCCTTTATTGTTTTGTGACTTTGCTAATGACAGTTTGTAAAAGAAAAGTCTTGCAGAAGTTTTTTCTAAAGGATAAAGGTACACTATAATCTCAAATTGATACAGTTGACTTTTCTCATTTTAGAACCACTAAAAGAATAAGCACTTTTTATGATGGTTCATCAGTTTCTTTGCCTGGTGTCTGTCACATTCCAATGGCACATCCATTCTCTGTAGAATTAAATAAGGTAAGAGGTTTTTGTGATTTTTAATTCACAATTTTTAAATCTATTGTAAAAATGTATTTATTGTCACTGTTAACGTGGTGTTTAATGTTTATGCATATCTGTGGAAAATGTAAGCGGAAGCAGAGTAACATCATTGCAAGTTATTTTAGTGGTAAATTCTCAGTGTATTCAGTGGTTGAACTAAAATAATTTTGAATGTTCTAATCTTGTGTTTACAGATACTGATAAATGTTGCTCACGATTTGTCAATGAAAAACGTGCACGAGGATGGAACGATTGTAGTAATCGAAGGTCCGCGGTTTTCTTCAAAAGCGGAAAGCAAAATCTGGCAGTCTTATGGTGCCGCGACAGTTGGTATGACTGCAGTGCCCGAGGTGTGTATGGAAAAGAGTTGTTGAAAACTCTCCATTAAGTATAAATTTGTGTTGTCTTCTGAAAGGTGGTTTTGGCAAATGAGGCTGCAATTCCATATGCTGGCCTGGCTCTTGTGACTGATATGGATTCATGGCAGGATGGTGATCATGTGAGTTATTTTGTGGGTTATTAAAAGGTAAAATACAGAATTTTGCATATTTAGATCGATAAAAAGTAGAAGACTTGGTGCAGAATTTTAGTTCAAACTGGATAATCTGCAAATACTTAAATTAAATTGTATTGATTCAAGTATTCTGATTAATTAATTTTTACAGGTTTTCATTTTATTGCAATTATTAGCGTTATATACAAATAAGTTGTTATAGTATTTTTAAACCTGGTAGCTCAACACATTGTACTTATGTTTTATTTTTTAATTATATCATTATTTTGATTAAATGTTCAAATATACAAAAAAGGAATCAAATAAATTTAATATTATTACAAGTGCCTATTACTGTTTGTAATTTCAAAATATTTGGCTATAGAAGTAATTTTATGAATATGTTATAGTTAGTGGATGAGAACGTTCAGTCACAAAAAAGTTTTCAACATTTTTGGCACTAGCTGTCAATAGCACCGACGGAATAAAATAATTTTTTACGCGAAATCGATAGCTGAGCAACATCTGTCACCTGACGGCCAATGATGGCAGATTCTACTTGTATGCAGTTTGACATTCTGCTATATTTTACTTTAGTTAATGTGTCCAGTCACTGTTATTCAAATTAAAGTGTATAATCGCTTTGATATGGTGCTTGGGGGGCATGAGTGGTCCCCTCAAAAACATTAGTGGTGTCATTTACCGATAGATCTCATAACTAAATGTTTATACGTTAGCAAGATTTTCTGTTTCTGTCAATTTAACTTTGTTTAAAGCCGATTTTTGTTATTATAAAAAATCTTATTGTGACACATTAAAGTAAATTTTATTACCACATGGAAATTATTAAATTAAATTATGCAATATTTATTTTTAACCAGTTTATTGTAATTGTTTAAACATTTTTAGATATTTTATAGTTTTAAATCTTTTATACTATCTTCACCGTGTTTGCTTGTCTGTCCGTCATCCAATCGAGCTAAAAGTAATTAAAATAAATTTCATATTTTATTAAAAAATATCCGATTTAAGTTTCTTCAAAGAAACCAATATTTAATTTTTCAAAAAAAAATGTATAATGAAAATTTGTTTTTTCCATATTGGTACAAAAGTTATATTTTCTCTCAAATACTTCACTTACTTCAAATATTTAAAAAAAGTGGTCAATGTTTTTTTATTTTATAGATTTATCATCATCCAAAAAATGATTTGCAAGAAAATTAAGAGCTGGCGAATTATAAAATATAAAGGATTTGTGAAGACAAAGTTTTTAACGGTTCGCTTGTTTTATTTCAACTAAGGTCGATGTTGAAAGTGTAATGAAACAGATGAAAGAAAATGCAGAAACATTCAGGAAGCTCTTATTGGAGACTATTCCTAAGCTACCTCATCTAAACTGGTCTGATATTTCAGCTAAATATGAGGTTAATTTTCAGTTTTATTGATTTAATAATCTTAATTGTTAAACTTTGAACTTTTTTCTTACAGACAATTCTTCAAAGTTCAATTATGTGAACACTTGTAAAGTCACATGGTTTTATAAACTGCTTTTTTTCGTTTGAATCGGTAGTATTTCACAGAAATAAATGTCATATACATAAAATATTTATTTTTATTTTTTTTATTTATTTATTTCTCCAACAGAAGGACCTGTATGCCACTAACACCGTTCGGACAGCATAAAGCGTACGTTCAAATAGAATTCAAAGTAAAAATATAAGAAGAATAGTAACTCAAACAAATCTGCAAAATGAACATATAAGTCATCGGTATTTAAATCGGCTATCTGACCATTAAGTGTTAGAAATTTTGAAAGGTCGGTTTCATTTATCAGACATCTTTAAATATTTCACAAATAAATTTCGAATACATAAAATATAGTCTTTAAATATTCTTGATCATTCAGTGCTAGAGCATCTTGATATCAATTCGAAGCCTAAAATCTTTTTAAAATGTTACTTTTAAACTTCACCTCGTATTAGAGAGTGACATGGGGACAACATTTCTTCCCCATCCCCACCCCGCAAAGAAAACTCTCTTCCCATCCCCTCAATATCTGTCCCCATCCCCGCAGCTATCATTCCCAAACCCTCATTGTCCCCGCATTTTAAATTTTTAAGCAAGTTTATTTTGAAGTTAATTATTAAAAAAATTTGCAAAAAGATAGTTATGTTTTAAATGAAATAAGAAAGTAAAAAATATTAGTTATTCAATCCATGAGTGCCTTGACATTTGTCGAATCGCAAGCGTTTACTTTTAATTGAAATTAATTTTTCGATGTCGCATTTTCCCATTTCCATGTTATTTAAAACTACAAGCGAAAATGTACTATTGAAATTAAACCATTTCAAGACCAAGACATTCAATCGAAATGAAATACAAAAGAAAGATATAGTCTGGTAGATTTAGCTTTTGGTACGGAAATTTTAATAGACAAGCCAAAAAGTACATTAAACTATAGTATTTGTTATAACTAAGAGCTGGAAAGAGATACCAGACACAGATCGGTCCCTAAAAAAAGTTATTAGCAAAAGAAGTTGCTCAAAACTCGCGAATCTGTTTATTAACGCCAACCAATCAAAAGCCAGCTTTTTCTATTTCTGCGTAAAAAGTGACGCTTAATTTACAAATTATCTCCACGAAATTTAAACTTTTTACGCTCAAATGCTCATAAAACAGTTTAGTTATTTATTTGTATGTTTTTTTAACGAAATTTTTATTTTCCGTTTGCTTATGGAGCTGCACGAAGAATGTTGTTGATTATCAAATGCTTAAGGCTTAAACAGACTTAAACTGCCTTTAAACTAGTTTAACTCCTATGTATAAACGATTATGTACACTCAACTAGTCTACGTTTTCGAAATTCTCCAGTATTTAAAAAGCAATGCAACCTGAAAACACAACCTTATTTGAAAATAGCTGAAGGGGTGCCGGTTATGGGAATCGTACCACTTTTTAAAGGAAGACCATGCTTTTGACCACTTTTTAAAGGAAGACATCTTAAAAACAAGAAATTTATCAAACACTGGTTTTTAGAACAACATACATTTTAATTCTAAAAACAAAGTATAAGTTTCAACTTATTAAATAATTATAATAATAACTGTTATCTAGCTTCAAAAATTATTATATTGAGCACAATTCAGTCGAGCAGAAGACTCAGATCTTCATCCATGACTTTACTTCTTGTGTCCACCACACATATCAAGAGTGCTGTAGACAGAAGGTTCAGGGTTGCCAGACTGAGAATGGTTTGCCAGCTGCTGTTACATTGGCTGTGACACTTAAATGCTTCCGAAGAGACCTTCTAAACACTAACACCACTTTAAACATTGTCAAATTTTAATTCAATTCAGAGACAGTTATAACAACACTGACTAACACCACTTTAAACATTTTCAAATTTTAATTCAATTCAGAGACACTGTTAACAACTTTTGTCGTGCTGGCTGAAGTAAACTGGGAAGTGTAGATTATGAGGATTTTGTAGATAAATAATGCACATCATATCATAGTCAAATTGTTTGCTGTTTATTATAACACACAAGCAAACAGTTTTGACATTGAGACAATGCTTAGCAATATCCTCATGTGCAGAAGAACTTGTTACAACAATAATAGACGTGTAACTGGAGGAAAGATACAAGAGCTATTTTAATAAGTTATTAATAACCATCAAAACCCTGCAGAACAAAGAAGACATTTTCTCAAGAACTTGATAAGTTTCTATATATAACTTTAAATAAAAATGTAATAACTGCTCACATTGGCCAACTCTGACATTTACACATATTTTACTATTATAGATATTATTTACAAGACCACTAATATAAAGTCAGTTATCTTAAACTTTGTCACAGCAACATTTACAAGCTTATACAAGAACCTTCAAAACTGTTTTAAGAGCATCAAATTTTTTGCCAATTTAAAGAATAAATACATCCAACAACAAAGACTGATTTTGGGCAAGCCTAACTAAAATAGTATCTCATCGATTTTAACAGTTTTTTTCATACAGGCCTTCACATATATTGCCCTTAAACATATCTACTTCAAGATTATCAGTATGAAGAGATTTATTACAAACTTTACCATAGCAATATTTACAGGCAGATACAATGTAGCTCATATTTAAAACATGAACAACTTTTAAAAGAGCATGGGCTTTTTTTGAAAATTTCACATTTACCACTTATACAATAATTAGGCTATCTGGGCTATCAGGTGCTGCCTCTATGTCAGTATTAATGAGACACAACTTAAAATCTATTTTTCCCAGCTCCATCTGTCATTGTCTAAGAAATACTTCAATTTCATTTCCTGAAAATGAGTTTTCAAATCATGCATTTTCAGTTGAGGTAGCTTTCCAGGAATAATTTTTGAACTACTTTATATTTGGCTGGAATAATTGTTTATTGTGTGGAAAACTTAGATCTTAAATTCTTTTTATTGGAGCTAGATCAGCTAGCTACTAGAACTAAAACTAACACAAGGTTTGGGCTGATTATTTTTCTTTGCTTTGTTATTTACTTATGTATACAAACATCATTTATAGAATTATAGAGTTAAACTGTCAATTAAAATTGTATCTCCAATTACAGTTGCAGAATTCAATAGAGAAGTTTTCCCATCTTGTTTCAATATTTAGATTATTTTAAGTTTGTCTTCAGTAGCAGATTTACACACAACGCACTCCATTGCGATATTAGTTACATTTAGATTAAAAAATGTGCTAACTACAATACAAACTTACCATAACCAAACTTAACAGACGTAATAACACGAATAAAAGAAAATAAAAAAAATACCAGAATGACTGACAAAAGACAAGACAAGATTGACCGAAGAAAAAACTATGTACTATGCTATACAAACTATACAATTATACAACTATATAAATGAATAGGAAATTAAAAAAAACGCTGCCAAGAATCCAAAATCGTCCAAATCAAAATCGAAGGCTTAAATAATAAATTAAGATATTGAAGAGAAATCAAATTCAAACGCGATAAAACCGGCAATGCAAAATGAATACAAAGACAACGCAAATATAGCATAGAAAACGAGCCTTTATTGAATTCTTATTGGCTGAGCGAGTAAATATGTTACTGCGCGTAACGCGACATTGTCTTACGTAATGAGACAAAAGAGTACGCGTAAAATCATTAATAACTAGAGTACCATAACTGCTCATTCGTGGTATCTTCATACAGACATTCTACAACATATTCTCTATTGAATGGTATAAAAATTGGCTTGTCTATTAAAATTTCCGATATTGCCTCGAAAAACTGCTAGATCTACCAGTCTAATAGTCTGGTAGAATTAGCTAAACAAAGCACAAAGACGATAAAACAAAGTACAAAGACGAAACAAAGTACAAAGACGAAACAAAGTACAAAGACGAAACAAAGTACAAAGACGAAACAAAGTACAAAGACGAAACAAAGTACAAAGACGAAACAAAGTACAAAGACGATAAAACAAAGTACAAAAAAAAATTTAAAATTTTTTTGATTTTTTAAAAATTAATTTAAAACTTCATTACCGTTCCCGCGGAATTACCGTCAACATTTTCCCCATTACCGCAAATTTCCCTCCGATTTTTTCCCCGTTACCGCGCGGTAATGGTGAAATTATTGAAATTTGTTCCCGTTACCGCGGTCGGTATTACCGTGTCACTACCTCGTATATGCCTATGTATGTGTTTGGCGGCAGTAGTAAGATCCGTTGACGAGTTTTTAATCAACTTCCTCTCATTCGATCAAGCTAAATTTTTTTTTTCAAGTAATGTATATCACAGTACATTCAAATCTATCATATTTGCAACATATTCGAACCACTGGTTGACTTTTTATGACCAAAAAATCAATCTCATCTTATTTAGGTTGAACATTTTTGACAATATGAAAGATATGATAGATTTTGTTTAAGGTTTAGATTTGAAATTTAAGTTCTAAAGATATTGAACAAATTCTTCTTGGTTTCTGCATCAGAAGATTCTACCATATGAAAGTTCAAAAAATAGCATGTCCGGTTGTTAATTGCTGCTAACTCAATGTAGTTTCTATTTCGGCTGGTGGTATAGCGATGATGCAATTTGCATGTAGGCATCACAAGCACCTATAGTAATTTTCTTTAGAATGTCGGTGCTGGAGCAAAATTTTTGCTGGCTGAACCTCTTATAGTAACTATAATATGGTTTGATTACGGCTGGCGAATTTACAGCTCAGTCATAGTTTGTCAACAGCAGGAAAATTGTTTTATTTTTTCTAAAAAAAAGTAGTCAATCTTCTCAATTGGCGATCGCTGGTGGTATAGCTCCTGGAAGTATATATAAAGTTTATCCGGGTCCTCTAGATATACAACTTCGCCCTGCTAATTGCGAGCCAGTCCCAAGCCTGGATAAAGGAGGAGGGACAGTTAAAATGATCAAACTTTGATCCACGACAGGAAGTACTTTTGTGCTTCCGACATACAGCCAATTCAGTCTTAAAACAGTTGGTGTAAAGGACTATAAACTATCATAAAAAAAACAAGTATAGAAAAAAAACGAGTTTTTCAACACAAACTTTGATTTCAAATACACTCGATTTAGAAATACGAAAGATGTTCAATTTAAGTTTTTTTTTAATTGAGTCGTGTACCTATTGTCATCCAATATAATGCTTTGCTGAAAGTTTCAGCTTCCTAGCTAGTCAAAAAAGCTGCTTAAATTTCACTTGCAAGATTTGTGTACAGAGAAAGCCACACACACAAACAGAGATTGTAACCTAAATAAAAATTTGTAAAAAAACTCTAGATATACATACATCGGAAATTATGTATTGTCATGTATTGACGGGTCCCGTGTCTCCCATAGAAGAGAAGCTTGAGATTTCTCCATTTTGTTTTCTGCCATAATGACCCTATCCTATGGGATTTGTATTTTATGGTGAAGTGTTTTTCGTGTAAGTCACAATTGTTTTAAAACGTTTTGCCATAAATTTATTTACATGCTTTGGGATGTCGTCAAGCTGATTTGAGTCGATAGATTAAGATAAGATTGTTGTCACTAAACCTGATTCGTCGCGTGAATCACATTCGCTGGTCCCTATCTCTGGAACTCTCTTCCTGCTTTTCTTACTAATTCTACTTCTCTTACAGTTTTCCGTTGTGGACTTAAAACATATCTGTTTAATAAGTTCTTGACCGAGCGCTATTGAACACCACGGAAATAGCGCTATATAAATACAATTTGATTGATTGAAAGATTTATATAGTGCCCATCCAAAAAATTCCAGGATCCCTACTTCTAAATTCCTGGTTAAGGCCTTGAATTTTATCTTTTTAACCAAGGCCGTTTTTATATGATATCTCTCCTCTTGTTCCCTCCATTGCGTGGCTTCCTCTTTATTTTTTAAAATTTGTCTACTAATGTTTAAAATTAAAATTTGCGCTTCTCCGCTCTACCTCACTGATTTAATACAAATCCTTAGTAAGTCTGGTCTTTGATTCTCTTCTCAGTCACTTTCGTATCGTTTACTGTTAAGCATTCTTTTGATAAACGCTCGTCTTATTCTTGGTCCCTACTTTCTCTGGAACTTTCTACCTGCATCTCTTACTAACTCTACTTCGCTCAATGTTTTCCGTCGTGGACTTAAAACATTTCTGTTCTATCAGTTTATGACTGAACGCTACGTAAATTTATTGCACTATATAAACAACAGGATTGATTTCATGGTCTTGTGCATCAAGATTTTGAAACTTATTGTCTTGGGTTTATTAGTCTTGATAATTTGATAATGAATCTGATCATTACATCAGATCCAGCTTGATAGATTTAATGAAAAATTTAACATCTCGACTTTGTATTGCTTTGTTGTCACTTGTCAATTGTTGTGATAGCGATAATAAAGCTCCGCATGTTGGATTTATTTTTCTCTTGTTTTGTTTGATTTCTGAATATTTATATAGGGCGCATTGTAACAATTCACCAGTTCGAGTCCACTGTAGACTTTGGACGATTACTTGTGCACCGCGATTTCCAATAATTATTATAACGCTCTGGTTGAATCTTTAGTTTAGTGTTTGTTAGACTGTTAGTATATGTCTCTGACCTCTAGAACTCTAGTCCTAGTCTATGTGGTAAAAAATCTCTCACTATAATTTTTTTAAACAATTTGTCAATTAAAAATAATTTTCCACTCCCATCCCAATCATTATGACTTTATGAGCATTAATCTTTTCATATTTTTCGACCATCATGTTCAATAAAAGGCTTGCGCACCGAAGCCATACTGCCATACTCGCCTACTCGAAACAAATAACAATCAACCAAGCTTTAACTCTGTTACACTGGCGTGGACTCGCAGTGAATTGCTACGACATGGGTGAGCTTAACCAGTGTAGATAGCGGTCAATTTTTCAAGCTTTGGTTAAAAACCGGTGTCTACACCTGTGAGTTGATACAATGCAGCCATACTGTTTTTTTTGGTATATATATCCCTTGCTGGGATGCATGATGGTTCCATGATTAACTTGCCATTGTCACAAAATTGAGTCACCCAGGCCAAAAGGCGCAAAGGCCGCAAAGCCAAACATATTTTCTCCCTACTGCAGCAAAGAATAGGAGGGGCATTTCCTGATTAAAATAAGTATAAAATCTATGAATTAAAGCAATTCTTTGATTGAAAAAGTAAAAAATTTGTAGGGGGCAAAATATTTATTCATGGTAATATTGGCATTTTATGAATCATTCGTCTTGAGCTGAAACATAACACCAATTTGACTAGGCAATTGCATACAATTTTCAATATATTTTTATTTCTTATAATATTATCAAAGTTTATAATGAAAGAAAATATAATTTGCAAAAGTTATATTATATCACCTTTATTTCAAGAGATATCGTGATTTAAAAAGCGATAATAATTTCCATACATCTAGAGCCGTAAGGCTCTTAAAACAGGGGCCATAGAGGTTACAGCGCTATGTGCGAAGCAAGCTGAAATTGCGAAAGATGATCCTTTGTAAGGTCTTTCACAGATTTATTTATGACACATTAGCATTTGGTCTAAAAATGGACTAATAATTTATTTGATGAAGATTTATTAAATAATATTTATCCTTGTGGAAAAAATCGTCAGTCCAGTCTTTGCTGTCCCAAGGAAGATGGTGAAACTGTTTTATTTTGTTTTCTCTTTTAATCCATCAAAAGTATATAATAATAGCAGCACTTTCTCCATCAATCTACTGGTGGCATAGCATTTTTTCTTGTAGATCTTCTCTGCAGGTATGTCTTCTGCTAGACACTACCTCACTTTGATTACATGTATAGAGTCACCTACATTTATGAAATGTTAATTTGGTTATAGTAGAATAGCTAAATAAACAGACTAAATTAAAAATAAATTCCCTATTTGTCAACTTAAAAAGTTATGAGACATTTAAAAGCGTTTTATTTCATGATCATTTATTGCAGCTAAAATATAGCTGTGCTCTGTGTTGCAGTATGTTACGAAAATTACGAAAAGTTTATTTAAAATGGCTCTATGTTTTGGGCAAAACTTCAGAGCCACTAACTATGAAGGCAATGTTGAAAAGATTTAGAAAAAGTCTTGAGCAGACTGCGGAACTCCATCTCAGAAGCTGCTGCTTTTATCGTAAACAGAAGGCTGTTCCAAATCTTGGGCTCTCAAACCTCTGTCACCAAGTGTCCTGCACCGAGAGGCTGGTACCAGAAGATCTTTTGTGGCTGATGATCTCAGTCTCTGGCGTCCCTGAATGGCGCTGATTGGCTGTATACATCAGATCGGGTACGACAGGCAATACAGTCTAACTTTAAGTGCCCATCACATAGATAGTGCCGATTCCATAAATGTATGAAATTTTAATATGTTATAGTTGAATAGATAATAAATATACCCAATAAAAATTAAACCCCCTACTTGTCTAATTTAGAAGTTTCATTTCATCAGGCCCTGAAGGGGGCAGGAGGATAATTTTAATAATAACAATTGTAAAATATCAATCATTTTATTAAATTTTAATAATACCAATTATAAAATATTGATCATTTTTTGCAATAAATAAATAATAATAGAAAAGTTTGTTATTATTATTATTATAAACTCAGCACAAGCAAGCCCCTCACAGTACAAAAACCACAAATAAATCGTTCCAAACATACAAAAACTTAAACCGCCAAACAACGTAACAGAGATCTCTATAAAATTCGTTTAATAATGACTTAAATATTGTTAAAGACTGGGTGTTCACAACCTGTGAAAGCTGATTCCAGTCCCTCCACAATCCTATTACTGAAGTAGAACTTCCTACAGCCTTTGTAGGCCAATCTAGTTGCTGATCTAGTGTGTCCCCTAGTTCTAACTTCTAACACCAGGGCAAGGAGTCATCTGCAGACATATGGACTCCTGCAATTGATCTGATACAGTAAAATAAAATCTGCATGTTTTCTTCTGTACATCAATGAAGGTAGTCCAAGTTTCTCAAATTTATGCACGATCTAACCATCCTAGTGAACTTTCTTTGCATTTTTTCAAGTTCATCACATGCCATATTCTAAATGAGGTGTGATCAATGATTTGTATAATGTCACAAATGAGCAATCAGGCAGATGCTTGAAGTTGTTTCCAACCAAACTGAGCAAAGATCTGGCCCTCTTCATTTTGGAGAATATATGCTCCCTGAACTTCAATCTTGAATCCATCACAATTCCTAGATCTGTAACTGAACTGGCCTCAGGAACCTTCACAGTTGAACCTGATGAATAATGCATCTGATAATTCACTGCATAATGTCCACCTCCAAATCTCATGAAAAAAGATTTTTCTGGATTTACTGTTAATCACCATCTCTTGAACCATTGCTGTATACTGTAAATATCAGACTGCAACCCATGGGTATTGTCAATGTCCGCAATGCTCCTAAACAGCTTGGCGTCATCTGTTAAGAAGTAGATATTTTGGCACACATCACAAATATCGTTTATGTAGATCACAGATAACAATGGACCTAACCCTGTGGCTCTCCATTCATTAACAGAAACGAGTCTGAAAGATCTCCCCCACACTGACTCTGAACATTCTGTCAGTCAAGTAATTTCCAATCCATTCAACCTAACAAAAATGAACTCTAAACTTTGTCAACTTGAAGGAAAGCCTTTTATGTGGAATTCTGTTAAATGCTTTTTTTAAATCTGTCTAAATTGTATGTATTTCCATACCAGACTCCACAGACTGAGTAACGTCATCCAAGAACTTCAGTAGCTGCATGACCATAGAACGTGAAGGAAGAAACCCGAACTGTCGATCAAAGATAATATTGTGAAGCATAAAATAACTCAAAATGTGATCTTTAATCATTGACTTGAGTATCATGCAAGATATTGAAGTTAAAGCTATTGGCCTGTAATGCTGAACCTTGGTCTTACATCCTTTTTTATGTTACATAACAGAATTACAACAATTGTCTTCCAGTCAGAAGGAACCACCCCTGAGATCAGTGAAGGGTTGGAAATCTCAGTGAAAATCAAATTTGTCTCACTCAGTATCCATGGGTGTATTCCATCAGGCCCAGAAGATTTTCCAGTGTCCAAACTTCTCAATTTTTTGTCCAACATGCATCTATCAATTTTGAGTTCTGTCATCACATCAGCTTGCACTTTAGAATGAAACATATCATCAACAAACATATCTTCTTGCACATAGACAGAGGAAAAAACCTGGCAAATGCATCTGCTTTGCCTTGTTGTCCATAAGGTCAATGCCGTTAACTTTTATTACACCAACATTCTCTTTAAGCTTTGACATTGATTTAACATAACTCCAAAACCAATTTGGCTCTGGTTTTCTTCTTTAAGCATATTTGTTAGTCTTTGACCTTTTCTCTGATTACTTTGAACGTCAACATGCTATCATCTCCACATTTGTAAATTCTTCGCCAAAGATAATGTTTTAGACTTATTAGGTTTTTCAGTTCAGATGACATTTGAAAACTAAACCTCTTGTGTCATCGCTTCTTTGTCACAAACTGGTTTGTAAGCCCACTCATGGCACTTCTGCGAGGTACCATGAGTGGGCTTAACAAAACTGCAGCATGCATTTGATATTGGAATGCCATTAATAGCCAAACAATCGCTCCCAAAATGCACCACACCACGCAAATATGCATGCATACAAAACAAGCATGCATACATGCACATACGCACACTTGATCTTGCCCCCCAAAACATTTCTCTAGCCCCCCAATCCAGTTTATACTGCTGATTTATATAATGAGCTACTTTTTAATTTATTGAAATTTAGATATGTCATTGAAGAATAGCAAATCTTTATTTTAAAAAACTTTACTTTTTTCTTAGAGAACTTGATATTGCCTGCACATTATTTTTCAAAATTGTTAGATGGATGAATGAATGTTGTTGACGTCTGGATAAGTGATGTTCAGATCTGACTTTCTTGTAGAACAAATCTAATGAAGTTTACTGTTTAGTTAAAGTTACTGATATTTCAAGAGATATTAACAGTGTCCAAGTTGATCGCAAATTACATTATAACAACTGGTAATGGCGGATCACGAAAGTTTGTTTGAAATCGAGGCTACTGTTGTCTCGGGACTGGAAGAAGTTGCGAAAGATGAAGTCGAAAAAACACTTTTGGCCAAAATTTACGAAGTGAAGCTAGGTCGAGTTAACTTTCTTGTAGAGAATCTGAATTTGAAAAAGGTGGGAGTTGTTTCATTTCGCCTAAAAAGTTTTTTTTATGTTAGCAGCATTTTTTTAAGTGTTCTTGCACAATGTTCATAATGTCTTGTGCTGCATAAATTTCAGTTTCAAATCGTAAAGTTTTATATCTGAATGATATGTTTTAATTATTTTCAGATTTTAACTCTCAGGAGTGTAGACAATCTTTACTTCATCGTGCACAGATTTTCGAATATTTCTTTTCCAGCTGATGCTGTTAGTTCATATTTTTTATTTTCATTTATTTCTATAAATATTTTGGCTGCAAAAGGTTTTATTTGGAGAACATTTATTTTTTCGTCAGGAAGATTCTTTGAAACTTCTTCGTTCATTTGTTGAACGTGTTGATTGGACAAGAGCACTGGATATTTGGCATGATTTTTTTACTCCAGCAGAGCAAAATGTATCTAGTCTTCCTTCTTATAGAGTTACATGCAAAAGATTTGGCAGTCATAGCTTTGAATCACCACAGGCTGCAACTCACTTTGGTGGAGCTCTTAATGACTTTTGTGGCTGGAAAGTGGACCTGAGCAATTTTGATGTTGAAGTTATGCTGATTATTATAGAAGATGAAGTTAGAGTTGGAATCTCTCTTACTAAGGCGAGCTTGCACAGGAGAAACATCATCAACTTTGGAAATACCACTTTGAAGCCAACCATTGCACATGGCATGCTGTGGTAAGTTATTTGTAGTTTATTTTTTTTAATATTTCATTGCAGTATAATGCTTTGAAAAATTTAGGCATTGTAACATTCAGCCCGGAGATATTGTTTGTGATCCACTATGTGGATCTGGGAGCATTCCTGTTGAGGTGGGTCGATTTTAAAATTTTAGATTTTATTAGGCTTTTTAATTACTTTTTTTCTCTCACAGAATGGCATGGTTAATTTGGGTTCTTACAATATTTGCGGAGATGTTGGTTCAAAATTGGTTCAAAGAACGCTGGATAATTGGAATAATTACATTGAAAAAACTAAAGAAAGGTCATTTAATGTTTAATATTGAATTTTCCATTAGACAAACCATACACACCTTCCAATTCACGATATTGCCGTATACAGCAGAAGTGAAATTCTATTGGGTGCGGGAGGTTTTTAGATGACCAATGGGAATTATCATATTTCGTTGTACTGATTAAGTTACTTTTTTAAGTATGCAAAAAACTAGATTAACTATAACAGATTGTAAATTAGATGCTTAGTTGAAGTTCATTGAAAATTCAAACACTAGATTAATTAGAACAATAGTACAGATTGGAAATTTTATAATTATTTGAAGTTCATTGTAACTTGGGAAAAGTTACATAAAAGTTAAATTATTCACTAAAACAATTGCTTTATTTGTTCAATATCTAATTAATGCAATAGGATTTAATCAAGGCTTGATGGAAAACTAGCAATCTGATGTAATTGAATAGAGGTTTGCATGAATCAGGCAGGAGACAAATATTACACTTTGAGAAAACAAACATTAGAAAGGAACAGAAAATGAAACCAACAGCTCTCCTTAAGTATTCTGGGCTAATTATACAATAAGTTGAGTGATTTGTAATTTCCAATGATGATAATGATGGTGATGAAATTTTGGATGAGAAAGCCTTTTTCTATTTTGTAACCTCAGGAGTTAGTTCAGTTGAGTTAGGAATCAACTCCGCCTCGCTAATTGCGAGCCAGTCCCAAGCTTGGATAAAGGAGGAGGGACAGTTGAAAAGATCAAATATTATCTACGACAGAAAGTACTTAGGTGCTTCCTACACAGCCATTTCAATCTTAAAACACCTCGTGTAAAGGACTATAAACTATAATAAAAAAAATGAGTTAGGAAGTAGAATTAGTCGGTTCGTGCGATCTAGATTTAGAGTTTTAGAGAATAGACTCTGTAGTTAAACAAGTTGACAAAAGTTATCTAATAGAATCAAAAGAGTTGTCAGAATCAAGAGATTTCTGAAACGTGAGATATAATTAGATTGAGTCAGCGCGAAAGAAGTCCTAAGCTGGAATTATAATTCGAGAAACATTGTGCTATAAATAACTTCAAGCTTTAACGTTATGAATCGCTAGCGAGCTAATTCGGCAACGTTTACTACAAGAGCTAATTTATAGCTGTTTTTTTTAAAAGGGAATAAGTTTGGTAATCTAAGATTGTTTTCTAATTCTGTTTATTTAGTTTAAAGAATGAATAGAGTTGTTAAACTTTAAAATGCAGCAAGATTTCAATCATGCAAATTCTAAAGTTACAACATTATAAAAAATATATAAATATTAAAAATATAAAGTTATAAAATTAGCTATATATATAAAAATGAATGTTTGTGTGTGTCTGTCTGTCCTTTATAGAAATCTGAACAGCTGGAGTGATCTTGATGAAATTTGGCAAGGAGGTAGTTCTCATACAAGGGAAGAAAGATAAGAAGGTTTGGACTCCCTACTCGGATCCCCCGGCTTAGGGGGGCCAAAAAACACTTTCCAGACCAAAAGTGCCTTTGTACGACCATCAAAGGTAATTGCGTAATAAAATTCAATTTTAGTTTACGTAACAACGTTAGAAGGCTTCAAGCAACTTTTACCAAATCTATTTTACATTTTATAGGGTAAGAAAAGTAAGAAAGATTGGAAAAGAGAAAATGAGCGGGAACGGGAAAGCGATCGAAGCGGGAGAGCAAGCGGGGAAGGAAAGGGGAGTAAGAGAAAAAAACGATAAAAAAAACTCTTAACGCCGGGTAACCCCGCTAGTAAAGTTATAAAATAGATATTTTTGGAAGATTTTTGACTAAAGAAAAGATCATAGATAAGACATAATACAAACTAGGGCTGTGTTGGTATACCGGTATATACCGGAAAATACCGGTTCCGCCTTTATAAAGGGTGCTGGAATCGATATTGAACAATCGGCTGTCAGCACATCACGCTTAAAAAACAAAAGGGTTAAAGACATAAAGCAGCAGGATGGGTAGTGCAATTTACCTGTATGCCATTGTTTGCTACACTTCAAATATGGACAACGGTTCTTAGCAATAGCATAGCACTAACTGACCGCAACAGTAACACTCAGAGATGTTGTGAGTACTTATGGTGTAAGTATGAGTACGATTACCATGGTATCGAATACGATTACCATGGTATCGACTACGATTACCATGGTTTCGAATACGATTACCATGATTTCGAGTACGATTACCATGGTATCGAGTACGATTACCATGGTATCGAGTACGATTACCATGGTATCGAGTACGAGTACTTGAAAAACGTATTTGAGTTGTACTCAGTACTGATGAATACCAAGGCCTCGAGTATGAGTACTTAAAAAACATACTCGAGTACCAAGTATGAGTACCAAGTGCTACATCTCTGGCAACACTAACGCACTTTCAAACACTATTTCTAGCCATTTTCAGGCTTTGGACATTATACCAGTACCGGTTTTTGGCCCGGAAAGACCGCTACCAGGCAAAAAAAACCATAACGGCACAGCCTTTGATAATGATAATGTTTGTATACTATTGAACTGGCACCTTAGGTGCTTCACAACTACCTAGTATAGTAAATATATGTATGACTAATTCAAGTTATAAACTTGTTAACCAAATTCTAAAAAGAACAATTTTTTTTTTAAATTAAAATTTATTTTTAATAGTTTTGGCCTTCCTAAGGCTTGGCATCCGTGAAGAGCTTAGTCTTTAATGACAGATGTGTTCAGAAATTTCTCTGCAAAATTACGTTTTCCATTATCATTTTCCAAGGAAGGCATACAGGTTGTGCTTGTCGGATATCTTTCCACTGCAAGCAGGAACATTCAACCTGTTGGGAGATTAATAGAAATATTCTAAACGGAAACAGTCGTGGCCAGAGATCATGTGATCAATTTAAAGAAATCTGAATCTTTGATTATTAGACAAAGTTACAATGGATCAAGTAACATATAAGACAAATATTTTGGTTTGCAAGTTAAGTTCAGTTAGTTCAGCTGACACACACTACTCATCAAAAGAATACTGAAATGTTCACCCACAAATCACAACACATTAATCATAAGTAAAAACTCTCTTAAATAATTTTTTGCAAAAATTCTATTGGATAAAATCATCAAGAACTTTGCTACTTTCTTGACATTGTTACAGAAACCATGAGGTATACATAACTATCTAAATTTGAGAGAACCTGCTTGTAATTAATCCTATTGTTCAAAATGATTTTTGTGTTCGACCTTATTACTAACATTAGATTAAAAAATAACGCTATACATTCTATGAAAAAAAAATGTAAAATAAAATGTTATCTATTGAATTTAAGTTATAAGTTTGATGAAATACTTAGGAAGAAATGGGGGCTCAAAGTTAGCTCTTTTTCTGAGGGAAGGAAGAGGTCGGGCTCTTTGGGTGGAGCTTAGCGTGGTGTCCCTAGGGACAAAAGCCCCTGAGCTTGATTAGATGACCGAATGTGAGTTAATTAGCATTCCCAAGATTCGAAAACTTAGTAAAATGATTTGAGTGACCTGAAGAAAGACCAAAGTTTAAAAAATACATTTAATCAGAAACAGGATTATGTTTACAGTTTTTTCAGTTTCATTAAATGTGGTGAAGTAAGTTAGTTAGCCTTCTCAAGATATTTTTAGCCACAAACACAAGTGAAGTTGATATAAAGAATTTAAAAACAGATTTTATTTTGATGTTGCAACTGAAATCTAATTGGTAAATGGTTTATAGTGAGAAAAACGTCAATGAAAACTGAATAAACTTTTGTCTTTATGTTCTGTAAGTAAGTAACTGATTCACAGTTGCATGAAAGAAACATGCAATAAGAATTAACTTGAATAGTCTTTTCCATTCTGGAGATATATAAATATTTGTCAAGATGTGAAAAGAATAAAATTTAAGAGAAACTTTTATTTGTCATTTTATTTAATTATTAGTCAACAAGCTGATTGTAACTGTTTCTATTATTATTATTTTTCGTAATTTTTGATGAGTTTCAATTAGTTGACATATTTATGGTGGTAATAAAAACATAAAAATTTTAAAGAAGGAGAATATTTAAATCAGTTTAACTAAACTATTAAACTTGAATAAAATTCAATAAAATGAAACTAATTATTTAACACATTATCTTACATATTTTACATTTCATTGTAAGTTATATTTGTGTTTCAGATCTTCATTAGGAACAGATGTTCTGAGATGGAATGCTTGTCATCTTCCACTCAGGGATAATTCAGTCGATGTTTTCGTTACTGACTTGGTAGATTTTAAACTTATTTTTTTATATGTTTTTGTTTAAAATCTTAAAATTATCTTCTTAATTTTTTCAGCCATTTGGCAAGAGGTTGGTGCAGTTTGTTTTTTTCTTTCTTTCATTTCAGAATTATATTTCCATCTTTTTATTGGTCCTCTTCTTTTAAACGAAGTTGTGCTTTGTGGTACTTTTGTTAAATGATGGCAATCAGTTATTTTGAAATTTAAATTGTGATAGACCCCCCACTCCATATTCACATATTCACTTTATAATCCATTTGTTCTTGAAAGTTCATTTGAAATACTGTTAAGAAGTTGTAGGTTATTATAAATTGCATTATCAGGGTTGGTTCTCGGAAAAGTAATTGGAGTTTATATGCTGGTGTTTTGAAAGAATTTGCAAGAGTTTCAAGACAATCAACAGGCAGAGCATGTTTGCTCACTCAAGACAAAAAATGCATTGTGAAGGTTTGTCCTCTAAAGTATAAGATTACTGATGTGTAGTGCAGTTATTTATAAGATATTAAAAATAAAAATTATTATAAATATAAGAAGGCTGTTCATATATTATGTACACACACGTGGTTAAGGATGTGTATGTCCTAAGTGAATGATTTGCATATGTTAGTTAGGGTTAGGTGTTTCATATTCGTATGAACGCAGAAAATAAAATATTTAATATTATAATTTATAATAGTTCAGATTGCCATATACTAGATAGACTGTGGCATTCTTAACAGTATTAAAATCAACAATTAGTCCAATATTTATAATTAAAATAGCGGGGTACCCGGCGTAGCCCAGGATTTTAGAGGTTTTTCTATCGTTTTTCTCTTACGCTCCCGTTTCCTTCCCTGCTTGCTTTCCCGTTCCCGGTCGCTTTCTCGTTCCCGCTTGCTCTCCCGCTCCCGGTCGCTTTCTCGCTCCCGGTCGCTTTCCCGCTCCCGGTCGTTTTTCCGCTCCAGATCGTTTTCCCGCTCCCGGTCGTTTTCGCGCTCCCGGTCGTTTTCGCGCTCCCGGTCGTTTTCGCGCTCCCGGTTGCTTTTCCGCTTGCTCTCCCGTTCCCGGTCGCTTTCCCGCTCGCTCTTTCGTTTTCAGTCGCTTTTCCGTTCCCACTTGCTTTCCCGTTTGCGTTCCCGTTCATTTTCTAGTTCCCGTTTCCGCCCGCTCTCCCGCTCCGCTCATTTTGTGACCTATTTTAATTTTTTTTCACAAAAATCTTCCATTGACTCTCAAGGTTGTGTGAAAACTTCTCTACGATCAGATGAAAGGTGTAGTAATACGGAAGTTCGTTCTATTGTATAATTTCATTTATGATGTAAACACAGCATCTACAAAATTATACCCCCTTTTATAATTTTTTGGAAATGTTCAAGTGAGTATAATCTCATCTTGGTTATCGACAATTTTTGGAAAGTTGACTACTTTTAAAAAAATGTGAAGATTTCAGAACTCTAATCAATGTATATAATTGTCTATGTATGTATGTATGTATGTTAGCAATTTTGCAAAGAAAGAAAGAAAGGTCTGAAATGTCTGAGATGCAAAAGAGAAGAGAGGTCAGAATCTGGAGTTTATTGCTTATGTAACAGATAAATGGCCCCAAATATAATAAATGTAAATTAATATGTGTATGAAATAGCGTATTTACAAAATGCTCTTTCAAATACAACTTTCCAAATCATGTAAAAAGCATAACAGAAATTCTGCTTAGTGTAGTGGTGAGAAAAATTATTAAATTGTTTGAAAATCTCAGGTGTGCAAGAGCTTGCACTAAGAATTTTTTGTGCACCTTAAAAAATTAATGAATAAGACATGATATTATTGTTTTGATTAGTCTTATTAAGACTTTTTGAACAAGTTGTTTGTTGTTATCATTGATTGTGTCAATCAGGATTTTCAATGTTTTATATCAAAGTAGTTTTAAAATATTAAATTTTATGTCCGATTTAATTTAAACAAGTCACATGACTACCTGAGTGTGTTGTGTTTTTATTTTTGTAGAGTCTTGAAACGTTGAGCAGATTTTGGAAGAGAGGACCCACAATTCCCATCAACATAGGAGGATTAAGCGCATCTATATATGTTCTATATCGGACTTGTGCCGAATTTGCACATGCTGCCAAACGAAATGATTCACCAGAAAAACGAACCCAGTGATTTTAACGTAAAATATTTTATAATTGTTCACATTTTCTATTTTATCACATTACTTTCAGTACTTTAAAAATTTATTGATTTAAATCAAGAAATATGGAAAAGTTTTTCTGAGCTTTCGAGAAGTTCGTGTTAACGAAATGAAGTCTATCTAATGAGCTTGTTTCGATTAGACAAACGCAATTTATTTGCTATCACAGTTATTACTCGAAACAGTTATTATCGTTGCTGGTATATTGAGCCTCTGAGAAATACGTTAAAAACATTTCAAGCAATTGATACAACAAATTTTTCAGAAAAAAAAACTGAGCAAGGACTTGAATCGTGACGATTCGCTGCTTGTCGCGATCGCGTCCGCGGTGTCGTTCAACGCGTTGACGTGGTCAAGAAACGTATCATGTGCAGGAAGAAAGGCAAAAAGACGAGATGTGGCTGATTTCTTGTGGAGGATGACTCAGGTGGAAAATAAACTGGTGCCAATGCCGGTGGTAGAATGCATTTGCTGATGACTGTGTCGCGTGACTGTTGAACAACGGGTTCGATGTAGGTCTGCCTGAATTCCTCGGCTCCGTCTTCACCACAGAGAGGACCGATCTTGTTGTGCATGGTGTCGAAGAAGCACCTCATTGCACTTGTTATGATTCTCGAATATTAAATAAAAATACACGCGATATAAATATCATGAAAATTCTGCCGTTCTACTTAGGTGCAAATAAAATTAAATTTTCTACCTGCACGCATGGCTGAAATCTTTTTCTCTGACGAACTGTCTGAATTTAGAGTCAAAGACTTCTGTGCAGGTTTGAATGTGGAGAAAATATGTCAAGAAGCAACTTGTCAGTGGTTCTAATTCTGGAATAACAACTTGGAAAATCATGTATTTATATATAAAAAAACCTTTAATTATATTAAATGATTGAAAGGACAATCTGAAACCTGCGTTTACTGTAATGAAGCGAGGGCGTTATCACGCAGTTTTTGCGTCAACAATTGCGCTTTAAAAAATATTAGGTAGCGTTGAGACTTCGTATACTGTCGGTTTTTTCTGTCGCGTTTCTCGTTCTAAACTCTTATATTATTTGTCTTTCACATCCACAGACCGGGGCTGTATGTTAAAGGGGTTTATGTTACAACTTGAATATCTAAGCTAAGAAAAACATATAATTAATGATTTTAGGCAAATAGAGTTTCTGCTTTAATCTTCACTCTTTGATAAAAAAATTTTGAGTTGTCAAGGCTTAATAACGTTTTTCCGCATATATAGTTTAGTAAGTTTTAACAGCTTGAATCTTTTTAGAAAATCCAGATTAATTTTAGTATCTATTTGAAGCTGGCATTCAGAATTGTGTTTAGGGCCAACCATCTGGGGAGGGGGTAAGACCTGAAGGGGCCCAGGAGCCAAGTCATTTATATGGAAAAACATCCAGCTCACCTTTTAAAACATCTGGAAAACATGACAATTTACTAATATATTAAATTTAAATTAACACGTGTTTTCATTTGTATCAAAAATGGATTAGAGGTATGCCTATATGCATAATTTTTTGTTTATCTTAACGTCAATAACACAACGGAAAACAGATCTCCAGAGTCATTTTTGAAGCTTTTAGTGGAATGAGATTTGATTATCTAAGATTGTCGGACAGGGCATATGATAGTAAATCTAATATGAAAGCAGCAGGACGGCCTGGAGAAGACATGGACCCCGGAAAAATATTTAACCCAGATCTCATTCAAAGATCTCTAAACACGTCTCAGATTTTGTTTATGAAAAAATAGAAAAACTGCAGTTACACCAGAGAACAAGCATAGCGTGAACTTTTTTTGGCTTGACATCAGTATAAGAAAGCTTCAATTGAGTTAAATAAGATATCTCAAATTTATTATTTTCTTTCTTATAGAATGAAAATCTCGGAAAATTACCAAAATAGCATAGTGCAGCTGTACAAAAATTTCTGAATGATATCGATGACAATGACATAGAATTGAAGCGTTTTGTAATTATTTTCTTGGACCAAACACATCATCTGAGAATTTCTTTTCAAAGATGAGCAAAAATTTATCTCGATTTTGGCTATGTTGTCCATCGAAAAGAATTTTGCACAACTGATAAAATAAAGTGATCATATAATCAACAACTTTGATGAGAAAGTTTTGCCAAAAACTGTTCTGATCAATGAAAATATGAGAATAGACACAATTTTCTAGTGTTATTTTTATGTTCATAGGAAGCGATACCAATTAGCACTCTTTGGGAGAGGGGCCCAGCATCATATAAACACGGTACTGAAAAGAAGTGCAAAGTTGTGTGCCTTATTTTGTCAATAAATCGGGAAGTGGTGCATGTCATATTGGGGTTGTTTGTTACAAGCAGCCCGATTGTCTATAAACCCACTTCACTGATTTCTATTAGATGGCATCACTCTAAGTGTCGTGAATGGAATACAATAGTTTTAGAATATGTGTTATCTCAAACAGTTTCTAAAGATGTGTTGGATGTCACACAAACTCCAGTTGAAGTTCCAACTCCGGACCACACTGGACCAGAAGAAAATTTAAACATTTCCAACTGTTAAACCAAGAAAGACAAACGGAGACAAACGAAAATGCAGTTTTGCTATTTCGAATGGAATTCCTGTCAAGAATATTTTAGAAGAAGAAACAAAATGACCAACAGGCCTACTGTTCTAAAAACATTGAACCTGGAAAAACAAACAAGGCTGAATAAAAATGCAGTCTTAGTAAAAAAGAAAAGCAAGGCCAGCCATTTAGCAAGAAAAAACTAAGCAAAGCTAAGAAAACATCAAAATCTGTTGCAGGTTGTAATAAAACGGTTTGTCCGGTTTGCAGTGAATAATTCTATGAAGACTGGTTTCGATTCTTCAAATGAAACAGTTGGTCGCATACCGAATGCAGGGATGTCGGTGACTATTATGTGTGTCACAACTGTGATAGTTATGAATAACTAATAACTTACTGTTAATCCCACCAACTTACTGTTAATTACAGCAAGAGGGAAAACAAGAATGCGGTCAATAATGGGAGACGACAGACTTTTTGGGTTATGTACGACTAGTGTCCACGAAAAAAAATATTTAATAGATTACGAGAAAAACAATATTTTAGCAAAGTTGTGGACAAAATTTAAGAAGAATTAAATTTTGTTTTAGCGACCAAAACAAACTATTAGTTATGACATTTACCTATAAATGTTACACAGTTTTAATAAGTTATTACAAGTTAAAGTCTAGTTGCAAAAGTGATTTTTTGAAAATAATTCATATAATTAGTTTTGGCAGCTGGGCTCTGTCGGCGATGTAGGTACACTTATCATACAAAGGCCTTTCCGTATTTTTCAGCGTGTTTTGAAAGTACTCTAGAATTTTATCATGACGTAAACTAAGATAAAATTAACTGGAATTTACACTTTATGTACCTAATTTAAAACAAGTAGGTTATTTAAAAAAAACGGTGGCTCAGTGCACCAGCGACGGATCTAGGATTTTCTGGTGGGGGGATGATCTAGCCAAAACTTGACAAAGAGTTTTTTTACAAGTTACAAAACAAACAGCATGCACAAAAAGACAACATTCAAAGCAGAAGTCAAATTTATAGAATAAAAAATCTATATTGCAAAATCAAGACGCCTATTCTTGCTGGCTGCAAATCTATCAATAACATCATCTGTTTCTAAAGGCAATACGTTATGAGTTATGGATATATAATAATGCCAGGCCAGTTAAACGCGCATCTGTGGTTCTGTTCCGCAATGAGCTTTTCAATATCTTCATGGCACTAAAGCTCCGTTCAGTTGTACATGTAGTAATGGAATTCCCATGTTGGTGTGTACTCTCGTTTCACAGTAATCTAGTTAAGGGGGTTGATACCCCGCATACCTACTGGATTCCACGCTGAATCTGGTGGGCCTTAAAAAAAACATTTTTTTAGCATATAAATGTTTTTAGTTATCTGGTCGGGGGATTCATCCCTCTGGATCCGTCGCTGCAGTGCACTCCCAGACCCCCGCACAATTTCGGGCGGAAAGAAAAAAGAGGGGATAAAGGGAAAGATGAGAATAAAAGAAAAGAGAGAAGGGTTGTCTCATGCAAACGTTTCTGCGGGCGCCTATGGCTTGCTCGCACCTGATTCTAATTTCTCTTGATTTCTTAATAGGAAATTCTCGACCTCCTCCTTTCCTGGAACACTTTGAAGAGTTGCTAAGTTTTTTTTTGTGTTACTAAATCTTTATGACTGTCAGAATCTTTAAAAACTAGAAGTTGGCTATTAAGGCTCTTTTGTCTTTTCTTTAAAAAAAAAGCTAAGCCCACGAGGTTTCAGATGTTGTGCAACGAACAATAGACGACAAGTGTATGTAGTGTAGCCACATCAGCGAAGAAACAGTTTAGATAATTCTTTAGTAACTCAAAAATGATTCTGTTGTTTAGGAAAGCTTGTAAAATCAATAGAGGAACTTCTTGTCGGAAGTGTTCACAAATGAGAAAAAGTGTGTGAGAATGCCAGCTTTTCCAGCAATCAATTAGCAAATTTTAAAAGTGCTTAAAAATATCATGCCCAATACGTAGACTTAACGGTGTGGCACATAGATATTTATGGCGTGTTCACATACTTTGAAAATGTCATTGTAAAGGGGTTTTCAAAGTACATTCTAGAGCAGGGTTGTCTAACTTTTTCGTTTAGAGGGCCAAATCAACAGTTGACAAATCTCTGGCGGGCCGGATTAAAAGTAAATGGCGTAAAAAAATTTTGGCTGAGTTTACCCCCTCTTCTCCCCTCTTTTCTTTACTAGTCACACTAAACAAAAATTATACCCCTTTCAAATATGACGTAATCAAATCTGCACTCCCTTCCATATAAGATATATTTCTAGAAATAAAAATCTACAGGTTTCAAATTACTTTTTACTGCCAGTGTTCGCTAGTGGATAGGACTGAATCTCTGAATGGAAAAAACCATAATTAAATACAATTAGTTTTGTTATATTTTTGTAGAATAGAAGCAGGCCTAAAAACAGAATTTGTGGTGTCCAGCTAAAAGCTGTGTCCAGCCTTAACTCTACTTCTCTGATGCTAAGCAACGCAATGTGGACAATTTCTCGCACTAATATTGTGGGCAAATTTTTTTCTTATTAATTATCACCACTTCTTTTTTCTTGCAGGTCATAAAGAATTTAAGTTTGCTTTACTAGTCTCTGGAGAGATCATGTCATTAGGCGAACCTAACCAAATTATATTAATTAAAGTAAAAAATAAAATAAAAACTATCAAAAATTCAGAGTTGGTATTTTCAAAGTAACAGGTAAATAATTTAGACGTTATGCGTCGAGGAAGTTAAGTACGTTCCTGCTCCATAGTTGCTGCATTTAACAGTTGTAAGTTGAACTGGCTCAGAATCAAATCTGTCATCATTATCTCAAAACTTGGACCACCGTCCTGACTGTCCAAATGAATTTCGATTGCAAAATAAGACAAAAAAAGGGGGGCTGTTTACGAGCCTCGAAAAGCGTTGAAATGCAGGCAAAGAAAAAAAGCTACTACGTTACTATTGTAAGGAAAAAAAACTACGTGGAAAACCTTAGCATCAAAACAGATGGCAACTCAATTAGAAAGATTTTTTCTTTCTCTTTGAACTTTCAATACAAATAACATCATGGAACTTGGAAAGTTTGAATTTTTTGACAATTAATTTATGAAAAATTCGAAATTACATCAAAAGCTTCATCGGTGTAACACCATCAGCAGACGCCGCTTCCATGTTGCAAATTAAACTCGTTCTTGCTTCGAAACGTAGCGTATTAACACTGGGAAACATATTTTCAACCAATCATAACAAATTCTTATAATTGATCCAAAAGCTGGCGGATACAACCAGGGGCGTTGCCAGGAATTTTGTTCTGGGGGGTCCAAAATGTCCAAGGAAAAGTTGAAGTATACCTATTATATATATATATATATATATATATATATATATATATATATATATATATAATATATATATATATATTAGTGGGGCACCCGGCGTTGCTCGGGGTTTTTCTCTCGCTCCCGTTTGCTTTATCGCTCCCGGTCGCTTTCCCTTTCCTGCTCGTTCTTTCGCTTTTCCGTTCCAGCTCCCACTCACTCATTTCGTCACCGATTTTATTTTTTTCCACAAAAACCGTCCTCTAATGACTTTCAATGTTGTGTGAAAATTGCATACCATCGGATGAATGGTGTAGCAATGCTCTCGGTCCTTTCCCAGTCGTTCTTTCGCTTTCGTTTGCTTTTCCGGGGTTTTTCTCTCGCTCCCGTTTGCTTTATCGCTCCCGGTCGCTTTCCCTTTCCTGCTCGTTCTTTCGCTTTTCCGTTCCAGCTCCCACTCACTCATTTCGTGACCGATTTTATTTTTTTCCACAAAAACCGTCCTCTAATGACTTTCAATGTTGTGTGAAAATTGCATACCATCGGATGAATGGTGTAGCAATGCTCTCGGTCGTTTTCCCGCTCCCGGTCGCCTTCTAACTCCCTCTTGCCCTCCCGTTTCTGGTCGCTTTTCCTTTCCCAGTCGTTCTTTCGCTTTCGTTTGCTTTTCCGTTCCTGCTTGCTTTTTCGTTCTGCAAAAAGTTTTCTTCCCTGCCTCCCTAAACGAGGCCCTGGGTCCAGATATGAAATGAGGGAGAAAGAAAACAATGTTAGCAGAGAGATATCAATGAAAAATGCCGTAGCTTAAAAATAAGTTTTAACTTTTGCCTCTGTATATTTATTAAATTTGGTAAAAAGATAGCAATACAAATTAATAGTACAGATTTCAAAGTAAATTTTATTAAAACAATGTCATTCAAAATAGTGCGGTCGATTAACTAATAGGCAATTTTTGACAAAGCTAAAGTTTGTAAGTGCTAAAGGGCTTCAAGACGACTAAATAGATGCGTTTCAGTTTCTTTCTAAAGCATTCAACTTGAGAGACCAAGAAGGTAGTAAGTGTCTTGAGACTAGCACTGGAAGAGATGTTGTGAAAGTCTTGATTTGTTACAGCATAATGATGCACAAACACGAAACATGGTCGATGTGGGTGTTCATTATTAGGTCAGATGTACTCTGAAGACCTTCGAGATTACGAACTGAAAACTTTGTCGTTTCTAAATTGGAAAAAAGCAGCTGGGGAGTTATGACAACGCTGTTGACTGGTAAAGCATATGACTTCTGAATTTTTGGGTTTAATAGAAATCAACTTGACTTCATCCATTGATCAAGATCAATGTCATCCACACAGATTGTTACTAAAGACGAGAGCTCAGCAGCAAGATAAGATCGCAGTGACCGTAGACAAGCATCATATGCAAATAAATAGCCCTGTAACCGTGACTGGCTATTATGTTATTGAAATAAAAGGTGCATAGTAAAAAGATGATTGGTCCAAGAATGGATCTTTCAGGAACGCCACATGACATAAAGACAGTAAGAGAAGATGCGCCGTCGGCATACCCTGCCATCTAAATAGGACCACAGCCAGTTTAGTGTAAGTTCATCCAAATCAAAAGAGTGGTGGACGGTATAGAATGCTGAAGAGAAGCTGATTAGGGCAAGAAGTTCTTCGTGGTCAGTTGCTCTCAAGGCGTCCAATAAAACTTTCAGCACGGCAGTTTTTGTCAAATGGAGCTGACGGAGTGTCGACGTTATCAAGATTAGGCTTTATGAGTATGGCAGTAATGTAGGTGAAAATATTGAGGCAGCACACCATCGGTAAGAAATCTGTTATACAACTTTACTAGAAATGGTCCATAAAAAGTAAATTAGCCAATTATTCTACCCATCTACATGCATAATTTCTTATGTATGTATGTATGTATGTATGTATGTATGTATGTATGTATGTATGTATGTATGTATGTATGTATGTATGTATGTATGTATGTATGTATGTATGTATGTATGTATGTATGTATGTATGTATGTATGTATGTATGTATGTATGTATGTATATATCCGCCATTTTTGACGGGCTATCTCTAGTAAATATATATTATAAATATTAGTCAAAAAATAAATTTTAAAAAAATGTTTTTCTTTGCCTCTTTATCTGAGTCAACGAACTAAAATTTTTGAATCTAAAACAATCGAAAAGTGGGTGATTTTTCGTTTCTAAGATTTGCTCACACCAGACAAACAAACCAACAAACAGAGAGATGAGTGAAGTTAAATAAAAGCATTTAAAAAAATTAAATAAAACTTTATGTTTATCAGTTCTCGGGTTTATTTATTTATTTTCCAATTTTTAAAGTGCTTTAAAATCAGACAAAAGATTATAAAAAGCACTCCATACCAGGTCAGCAAGCAAAAACAATCGCACAAATGATAATTGTTTAAATTGTCATATTAAAGGAAAAGTGGGTGAGGTGAGTTCTCAAGGACGTGGAAAAGTTGTTGTAGGTCGAATGTTCTCTGACTCCCGGTGGAAGAGTGTTCCAAATGACTGGTCCCGCAACATGGAAGGATCGGTCTCGGAACTTTGTGAGACGGGATCTGAGGATGCTGATCGGAGAGATGATCTTCTTTGAACTAAATTTGAAGTGACCAGGAGGGAGCTTATGTATTCTGGCGAGCCATAGAGCATGGCTTTGAAGATGATGTTTTGTTTACAATAACTTCTTTTTCACCTCTCGAGCCTGGCCATGTTGTAGTGTAGAGGATTGTATATAGACCAGGAATCAGTAAAGAATAGGATGCATAGGGCGCGTTGTTTTTTACCAGATTCATTTGACACCGCTTTGCTCCTATTGGTTGTCCAGGCTCATGCCTTCTTACTGCTGTACTCTTACGCTTGACTTCTCTTAGAGCAGGAGCTACTGGGGTTAACACCAGGACTCACTATCGCGATCAATTTAATAACGCGCCCATAGTGCTATAGTAAAAACTTGTTTTGAAGAAATCAAGCTTAAAGGTGACAGTCAGGACAGTAAAAATTTCAGTGCAAGATGCCGATTTTGTTCTAATAAGCGCGTCTGTGGCAACGTTTGGTGATTATCTTTACAAATAAACATTTAATATGCAGTTTTGTTGAAAATAAAACTTCAAACATTGGGTCATTCTACTCTTTGATCATGTTATTAAATGATTAAGGAACACAATTTCAAGAAGTTAATTGAAAGAACCGAAAGAGCCAAAATCAATATAAAAAACAAAAAAGTTAGGAAATAGTTGGAAAAAGTGTAACTACTTTTTTTAGTTTAGCTATCAACTATTTTAAATTAGTTGCAACTAAAAGTTTAACTAAGATTTTTTTAATTAAAAGTTAGTTAAGTTTAACTTAAAAAAAAGTTTGTGCCCATCTCTGATCACGTATTGTCATCTAATATAAAACTATGCTGAAGGTTTCAGCTTCCTAGCTAGTCAAAAGCTGGTTAAATGTTACTTGCAAGTTTTGTGTACAGAGAAAGCCACACACACACACACACACACACACACACACACACACACACACACACACACACACACACACACACACAACAGAGATTATAAGCTAAATAAAAGTTTGTAATAATTGTAGTGCGTTATGAAAACTGATAAATATAAAACATATATTGTTAACTTCATTGCACAAAAATTAAACCTTTTTATTTGAATATTTGGAGTCTTTAAAGGACAATTTCACCCTTTCCCCCGCAAATGACACCCCTGACCAGTTCTGTCAGAAAATGTTTTTACTAAAATTAGCGCCTCTATCTTAACGGTCCTCGAGTGTTCACTCAACTCTAAAAACAACTCTTTCAGCCTGGGCTAAAAAAGTAAAAAAGTAGCCGAGATATCCCAAATTCTATGAATGCCAGAAAATAAACATCATGCTAGCAAACAAGCATCAGGAAGGCAATTTCTGATTGAGAAAGATCATTTTCTATAGTCACACACGGTTATCCACCTAAATGTCTGGACCACATTGTTGACCACACTTTTAATACAGCTGCCATTTTCCCTCAGAGCTGGAGTTGCTGTCATGATAAGAGCGATACTCAAGCCATCCCCAAAGTCTACAAGGCGTGAAAGAGACCTCCATTTTTTTAAGAACCAGGAATAGAGGTCATATTATGTGTCTGCTAGGCTCTGCAAAATGGCCAGGCCAGCCAAAGCGTTCACTTAAGCTCTCTTAACCTCCATTGGGTCAGTCTCTTTTAATAGATTCCTCTTTTTTCTTTCACTCGATACGGCAGCCTATTTTACCGCGTTTAGCTTTCTATTAGCTTTACCTGATGTTTTTGTCTGTGTAGTAAAGTTCTTGTAATCGATCTTTCGACTGTTTCCCATTGATTTTTTTATTTCAAATTTTGCACATAAACGCACTTTAGTACTTTTGAAAACAATACAGTAATCCTGGAGCGTTATTTCAAAAGCAGAGGCTCGTTGCCCCCTCCCCCGAAGATTTTTAATTGTTTAAATAGTTAAGTCTTCTACATCAGGTGTTTTAAAACTTTAATAGCTGTATGTCGGAAATACCAAAGTAGTTCCTTTCGCAAATTATACTTTGATCCTTTTTTCTCATTATTCCTTTTTCCTGGTTTGGGACTGGGACGCAAAAACAAGGCGGAGTTAAAAAATTTTTTTGGAAGAATAACTATGAAGTAAGTGTTATGAAATTTAACTATGCCTACGGCTACCCCCAACCTGGTCATCAGCTTTTGTTTAGAGCAAAAGTGTATAAAGGTTTTGAATTTATAAATAACTTTTCCTCATTAATTAACAAATCATAAGAGCGTAGTCTATATAAAAAAAATGTAATTTTTACATAGAGCTTATTAGATTCTCTTATTCTACTAGACTCCTATTCTAATTTCGTTTGTTTTTTCTATCTTTCTTTTTTCCCATACATACACACACACACTTTTCTCCTTCTCAACTTGTCTGATCAAATTGGCCGATCGTCCCTTGCAATTTGACAAAGGGAAAGACTCGATTGTCAGTCCCGCTGGATCCGTCAGTAGATGCAAAACAACCAAAACTGAGAATGAAATATCGACAAAAAGCAAGTATAATTGTGCATAAAAGTCTTGTTTTCTCATCTCGATCATAGCTTTTACTTTATTTCAACTAATAATATTGGTTTAGCAGCCGCATAACACTGTTTAATGATTCTAAATAACGTTTGATAATACATGGTACACATTAAATAAAAATAACGAACTGGATTTTAAACCAAAAGTATACAAATGCGGACCTAATCTATTGATTGACCCGACCAATTGTTATATCTGCTGTGCAGAGGCCGCAGCGCTTGATACACGTCAAATGTTTGTAAAGCTACTATAGTACAAAAATATGCACAAAGCATAAAAACAGATGGTACTTAAAACTTAAAAGACATCCAATAAAACAAAATGACTAACATCTTCTAATAAAGACCACGATCAAAAACAACCAATAAACGCAGTAAAATGTATTAAATAGCAAGAATGTATTAAAACAGTTTCTTTTAGCAATTGTGAATCATCGCTCTGAAGGAATAGATAGATAGATAGATACATGTATATGCTGAGATTGTCATTAAAGTCTAATAGTTAAAAAAATTCCACCTTCAAAAAATTATGTTGTAATACTCATAGTTTAATTGCAAAGTGTACCTAGAGCGTGTGGGAATTTTTTTTAATAGGAACAGAAGTTATGGCAAACCTCTGGGTGAGGTCTTGACCTATATCCGCATAGAACCTTTTTCACCACGCAACTAAGCCAACTTTAACTGTAACGACTTATTTTCAAGCATTTGCTTTCGTCACCCAATATGAATATAGAATGATATTGTCTGCTGATCACCAAGTACATCTTCATGTTCATCATTACAGATTACAACAAAAGAGCGTAAAATGATTATCATTACTATCTCGACCACATGAAAGTCTTACATCTTTCCTTGTCTCGTCTGCATGAGCTTTTAATTTCCCCGCTCTCGTCATCTGGAATTTTTTCTAAAACTGCATGCAAGACCGACGATAAAATTCGCCCTCACGAAATGGTTTCTTTAACCTCGCCCTTACATTTGCATGTTGGAATTTCAACAACAAGATGCACTCTTGTTGTTCGTATAGTTCTTTTGTTGAATAAAAATAAATATCTTTTATAAACAACAAATTTTAAAACGCCACTTCAAATGCAAATGTTCTTCCTAAATATTTCCCTTAATGGTTGTTAGAAATTTTTAAAACGTTTTAAAATTTAAAGAAAAAAGTAATAAAAATGAATAATTCATACCAGCGAGAGACTCACTTCTGGGGTATCGACTAGCACATGGTGATGAAAAAACGTGGTACCTGTCCAGGTGGGACTTAACGACGTCAACGGCAGTCTTGTCCATCCTGCACTGATTCATCAAGTCATTGTAACAGGACTTGGTCATTTCCCAGGCTCTGATGTTGATGAGAAAACATGAAAAAAATGTGCGCCAAAAACGGAATTTCTTTTATATTGTTTGTTACGGTGTTAATTAGTTCGTCTAAGTAAGTTGTTCTGCTAACAATTTTTTAGGTTAGTAGAGCAATATTAAAACTCATTAAAAAGTTAGTTATTGGCAGCCGATGGAGTTTGTTACGAAAAAAAATTATGGACGACTACTAAAGCCCGCGATTGATTTTGACGACTTGCGATTTACGGTTGGAATAAATATATAATAAAAAAGAGAAACAAATCGTTAACAAACATGCACGTTTTGTTGATTTTGTATGATTTGAAGCTGTCGCCATGTTGGAGGTGATGGACTAAATGACTTGAACATGCCTTTGACGGCTCGTCCCAATAAGCTTCTGGACATTGGGAAGCAGCGGAAATTGAGCATTTAACTGTAACAGCACGACATATATATATATATAGCACAGGAATTGACGATTCGAACATCAAATTCAATAAAAATGTTTTGTTAATTCATTAAAATAAATTTTATTAATTTTTTTTAACTAACCGGTGATTGTTATCATTGCGAACAGTAGGTGACTACATTTCAAAGCGATAAGCATGGTAACGTCATATTCCTGCTTTCATTTTCAAGCGTGACAACCATTCTTTATCCGAGTCGATTTGTATCTTCCATGTACATTATATTTCCAACTAACAAAAGCTTCAATCGACACACGTGGCTACTCGGCTTCACATAGCTACCGCGTTCGAGTATTATAAACCGATGAGCGACGTTATGAGGCAGTGTTTCGAAGAATTCTTAATAAATTAGGACCTATTTTCAACCTCCACCAGGCTATATGCTAATTAAATGCTGTGAAATAACAAGCACGCGCATAAGACGATGATCGTCCGAGCAGCATTAGCAACCACCCGAAGCTCTGGTTGAAGCACCGACATCATAGGAACGAACGACTGCATGCTCTCAGCGTTATTGACGTACATATTAACGCTTGTTTACGCTCGCTTTTTGTGCACATAATTTCATCTCACATTCTTCTGCTTGTCATTGTCGTGGCAAACCTGCTGAATTAATTGCTCGACACTCGTTATCATCAGCCATTAAATTCGCTCCACATCGAGATTCCCCGGCAACGCACCAGCTGCTTGCGTAGGTAGGTAGGTAGGCCTACATACAGGCAAGCAAGGAAAGGGAGAGTTTAATGTTCACCGTGCTACCTTCACACTTGAATGACTTTATATATATTTATGATTTTTTTTATATAAAGCCGTTATTTTCACATAGAGCAGGCGCAGTTGGAAGTTGATTTCGACATTAATCATATTCTCGTTTCGGTTCTTCATTGCTGGTCTGCTTGCATAAAAAGCTCGTGAATTTAAAAGAGTTGAACGATGTTGATGATTATCACATATATATTTAATTTGAGAGAGTAAAATTTCTAGATGAAATTAATTCAATCATTTTTGAGATTATTATAGAAATTTAATTTACAAACTAAATGTAATGAAAATGAAATTTCAACGTAATTAATTTCTACAAAATTAGTGAGATTTGATGTTATTTCAACAGCCACACCTGTGTTACTTTTTGAAATATTAAAATTTGAAAGATTTGTTTTTCTGCATTATAACACAATGCTATTTTATTGTGAAAATTAGCCGAATTAATTATCATTGGGTACTTACTTTAGGAAATGATGGCGAGTGGGGAAGAGATTATATCCCATGAAAAAAGCATTAATGCTAAAACTGGGAGTGATAGAAAAGCTGGCGTGGTGTACTTAAAACAATTTTACAGATACAAATTTGAAAGCTTTAAAAAGTGACAAGCTTGACAAATGCCAAAATGACAAACCTGCTTATAAACGTCAACAAATAAAAAAAATAAGAATATTGTATTTATTTTAATGCTGTCAGCTCTCAGAGTTGAGCGCGGATCAATTTGTGGCAACCCGATTCGCAGAAACTTTATGAAAAACAATGCAACTATCTTTCACAACATACATTGTCAGCTTGTCAACCAGCAACAATAGATAGCTAGCTAGGTGATATGTGTACAAAAAAAGCTTCCACATAGCCGTTAAAAAAATAAATATTTGATATATTCCATGCATGGGTGGTAACTGCTTTCTCCTGCATTCAAGTTTGTCGGTCGTTTCCTGAGCTAAAAGGCACAAGTTATAAGAGCAAACGTGTGCCGGTATAGTTCAGCACATGGAATGATAGTAAATAAGTAAGTAGTAAGCGCAGCACATGGAATGATATTACAGTAAGTATGCCGCATGGAATCAGATAACAAAAATAATGAATGTAGTAGTACAGTGGCGGATACAGGGGAGTCCTGGGGGTCTGAACCCGTTTCGTTGAAAAAAAAACTTAAATAATTTAGCACTTTACCGTAGTGCTGCGAAATTTTTGAAAATTTTCCTATCGAAAACGTTTCGGAAAGTTTCCCAGCATAAAAAATTTGGATTGCGAAGTAAATTGAGTTTGAATATGTTTTTAAAACAGGATTGTCCGACCTTTTTGCAGTCAGGGCCATTATTTTATTTTGATGACAACTCAAGGGCCACAAACTTAAAAAAAATTTATTCGAACTTCTAGTTAAAAACAACTGATTCAATTTCAGTAATGTCAACAAAATGTATTTAATGGAAAACTTGGCATTGTTTATTTTTACACAAATGATCAATATCAGCTTTTATAGTGAATGATGAAATCCGAAGTGTATCAGTGAGGTGTTCATCTTTCAACCTATGTCTCCGCTCTGATTTAACATGTTTCATTTTTGAAACAATTGTTCACAGTTGTAAGTGCTTCCAAAAACAGATAAATATTTCATGGCATGTCTGCACAAATGTGGAAAAACTTCAATGTTCATGTATTTTTTTTTATAAAACTCTAACAATTCAAAATTTGTCTTTAGCAATTCCAGCTTATCAACAGGAAATTGGCCCTTGAATTTATCGTAAGTTGCTGCATGTTTTGTAGTATAGTGTCTGTTAACATTATACATTTTGCACACGGCAATTTTTTCTAAACAAATGAGACACATAATTGAATTATTTTGCTCAATTAAAAAATATTCATTTGTCCAAGATGGATTAAATATACGACATCCGTGTCCACTTTCAGTTTCAAATCTACGTCTTTTATTAGCACTAGCGGAAGCCATATTTAAAAAAAATATAATTAGGGTTCTGCTAACCATGTAGTCAATACCATTTTTACTGTTTTTATTAAGAACCAGCACTTGACGCACGCTAAAAAACCTAAAATGGGCTATATTGCAAAAAATAGCCTACGAAAAAAACCACATTTATTGTGTGATAGTGGAAAAACCGACTACGAAGAACACAATATTAATTTGATTTGATTGGAAAAACAGATTTACGAAAAAAACCACATTTATTGGGTGATCGTGAAAAAACCGCCCATGAAAAACACAATATTAAATGGATAGTATCGAAAACAACAGCCTACAAAAATAACAACATATTTTGGGTGATAGTGAAAAAAAGCCTAAGAAAAAAACCCAAACTTTAATGGGTGATAGTGAAAAAAAGCCTAAGAAAAAACCCAATCTTCAATAGCTGATAACGTAAAACACAATATTTATTGAATGGTATCGGACAATTTTGGAAAAACATCCTACGAAAAAACCCAACCTTTAATGTCTGATAATGAAAAAACAGCCTACAAAAAACCCAACCTTCAATGGCTGATATTGGGAAAACCCGCCGATGTACTACTTCGGTGATTTATTTATTTTCAACATGTTTATATTGAGTTATGATGTATGCTCAAAATATATCCGCAAAGCGTCGAAGTTTCCAATAATAGGAATAATATTAGCAAATTAGTTAATTTTCGTTAATAATAATAATTATAATTAGAGGAATAATAATTGCAAAATAGTAAATTGTCGCTAATAATAATTTCATTAAATATATCCGCAATGCGTCGAACTTTCCAATAATATGAAATTAATCTAAATTAGTTAATTTTCGTAAATAATAATATTATTAATAATTTAAATAAGAGGAATAATAATTGCAAAATAGTAGAATGTCGTTTATAATAATTTCATTAAATGTATCCGCAAAGCGTAGAACTTTCCAATAATAGGAATAATATTAGCAAATTAGTTAATTTTCTTTATTAATAATATTATTAATAATTAAAATATTGGAATAATTTATATTTTTATATAATTATAATTGGGGAAAACCCGCTGGCTTTCTACTTCAAAGATTTATTTATTTTCAACTTGTTTATATTGAAAGATGACGTACGATGCATTATATATATCCGCATAGCGTTAAACTTTCGCGGATAATAACTTTTTATTTAAACATTTTAGCAAAAAAGTGCCATAACAAACCGTATTCAGCGTCTCATAATCTATCAACGTGAATTTTTTCAGACCTGCAGATGCTAATCGGGTGACATAATACATAATACATAATACATAATACATAATACATAATACATAATACATAATACATAATACATAATACATAATACATAATACATAATACATAATACATAATACATAATACATAATACATAATACATAATACATACATCATTGCGCTTTTATAGTAGGGACCAGCACTTGACGCACGCTTTGCGCGCGAAGCGTGCGAGTTTTTAAATATTAATAGTAAAGGTAGTCGCACTCAAATCGCACTCTAAGCTCAAAAACAACACCAATGCGCTATTATAGTAATAACTTTACGCAAGCGAAGCGTGTGACTATTTTAGCCAGTAGCTGATGATTTTTCACTTGAACACGTTTTGGAATGGTCTTCTCTTTGATTGGATGATTTTAGAAAATCTGCCTACAAAAAAACCTTTATAGGGTGATATTGTCAAAAAACACCAATGCGCTATTATAGTAATAACTTTACACACGCTTCACAAGCGAAGCGTGTGACTATTTTAGCCAGTAGCTGATGATTTTTTACTTGAAAAAATTTTGGAATGGTCTTTTATTTGATTGGATGATTTTAGAAAATCTGCCTACAAAAAAAACCTTTAATGGGTGATATTAGAAAAAACAGCATACCGAAAAACCCATATTTATTACGTGATAGTGAAAAAGCCGCCTACGAAAAAAACCTATATTGGATGTTTTTGGAAATAACAAACTTCAACGGCTAATATAGAAAAAAACTCCTACGAAAAAAAACTTTTATTGGGCAATTTTGGAAAAACCCAACCTTTAATGTCTTATATTGGGAAAACCCGCCGGTGATTTATTTATTTTCAACTTGTTTATATTGTGTTATGACGTATGCTCAAAATATATGTTCGACGCTTTGCGGTTATATTTAATGAAATTATTATTAATTAGCAATTATTACAATAAGAGGAGTAATAATTGCAAAATAGTAAAATGTTATTAATATGTATTATGTATTACTTTTATTATAATAATTGCTAATTAATAATAATTTCATTAAATATATCCGCAAAGCGTATAACTTTCCAATAATAGGAAATTAATCTAAACTAAATTAGTTAATTTTCGTAAATAATAATATTATTAATAATTAAAATAAGAAGAATAATAATTACAAAATAGTAAAATGTCGTTAATAATAATTTCATTAAATGTATCCGCAAAGCGTAGAACTTTCCAATAATAGGAATAATTAGTTAATTTTCTTTATTAATATTATTATTAATAATTAAAATATTGGAATAATTTATATTTTTATATAATTATAACCCGCCGGTTTTCTACTTCGAAGATTTATTTATTTTCAACTTGTTTATATTCAGCGATGACGTACGCTGCATTATATATATATACGCAAAGCGTTAAACATTCGTGGCTAATAACTTTTTATTTAAACATTTTAACAAAAAAGTGCCCTAAGAAACCGCGTTCAGCGTCTCATATTCTATCAACGTGAGTTTTTCAGACATGGAGATGCTAATCGGGTGACATACAGAATACATATTACATCATTGCGCTTTTAAAATAGGGATGAGTCGCCAGTTTTAACCGTATTGCAATAAATTTAGGAAAATCTGATTTTAAAAATTAAATTAATAACTGTAATTAGCTGCCCTATTCCTGAGCTACGGTAAAATAGTTTTAAAAACATAATATTTATTTGATTTTAAATGTTAGATACTGAAAACGTGGGCCACGGCTAAAGACAACGAGGGCCACGCGTTGGACAACCCTGTTTTAAAAGATGCCTATAGCAGCAAAATAATAATTTTTATTATTTTTGATAAACTTTACACAAAAATTAAGTTTATTTATAATATTTTATTGGTTTTACAAACTATGAACACTTTTTCACAACAGGTTTCACAAGTTCAATTCATATCATGGTGGTGTACATTTTCATTGCGGATTGAATATTTATCCTCTTCGCTAAAATAACCACCCAATTCCCGAAATATCTACCCTACTTTACTAGAAATGAACTTTAGTGCCTCTGTAGCAGCAGATATTAATTTTATGTTCCTTTTTTTTCAGTGATGATATCAGAATAAGTTGAAGTAAATTGTTAATAACCCCAGTTGCAACCCAGAAACATAAATCCAACACTTTTTTTTAAATGCATTATTGCTGACATTTCCTGATAATTTAAAATTATTAAATTAAAATAAATTTTATTGAAATAATTTTTTTTAATTTCCACCATGTTGAAACTTTTACTGGTGGAAACTATCCCGATAAAAATTTCTGGTGCGTTTCCGGAAATTTCGGGAAATTTTCAACACTACTTTACAGGCAGTTATATACATGGTCTAAGGCGTAGCGATTTATTTGTTTAGGGTACAGAGTAACAGTTGTCATAACGTCCTTTTATTTATTATCTAAATATTATCACACTGTTTCTGCTATAGTTCGCACTGCCTGGCACTTACCAGTTAAACTGCAATTAAAATAAACTAATAATTTTGCATCATCAATTACCAAAAACTAGAAAGTGACATTGAGACAGAATTTTTTGTATCCGATCACATTATCGCAGGCTAAGCCAAATATCTCCATGGACCGCTTCCCTTGCAAAATTCATTGCAACAAAAAGTTTTGTTGAAAAAGCTTGTTTCTACGCATTAACATGATAGCAATCTAACTTTAATGATCATAAATAATTGATTCATAAACTTAAAGTTAATAATTTACTTTCATTTATTTATTTATTGGTTCATTAAAAATATGTACAACAATTTATTTAGCAATATATACTGAATGAATTGTCTCTGCATTTTGCAAGAATAGAAATAGCACTAATCGGCTGATAATCGGGACTGACCGATTATCGGCCGATACCGATTATCGGAAATAAGGCAGATAACCGGCCGATACCGTTAACAAGTCGATAATATGTGCACCTCTACTGATTAGAAATCAAGTAAGGCAAACATTTTTTAAACTTTGAAAAATGCGTCGAAGATTAAAATCAAACAGCACATCACTGTACTCATTAATCTTTCCTACATCGCATATACTTTGCTTGAATTTTTTAAATAAATACTTTTTTTTAAATATAATCGATAACCCGTAAGCTTCTAGTGTAGGCTATTTTCGCCACTTGGCGTCCATTTTTAGCCACCCAGTGGTGAAAATTTCCATCTATGGCAGAAACAACAGCTAATGTAAAGCAGTTGCTCTACTATCACTGTTTGTTGTTTAAATACCCATGCTGAAACATACCCAAACCTCAGATTATATTACAGCCCACCACAGTAAAATTTGCCTAAAACAATGTAACAAAAACAATGTTTAGAAACATTTTACTCAACCTGTAATTATTTCAAAAATTCTGTAAGTAAACAAGGGCGGATACAGGATAACCAAAAAAGAGTTCTAAAACAAAGTTGTCCATGGGTCAAATTTTCCTGACCCGACCCGACGGCCAAAAAAGTTGACCCGACCCGACCATTACCGCTCTTAATTTTGTGACCCGACCCGACTCTGCCATACCCAAATATTTCAAACACCCAAACTGTTGAGAATAAATACTAAAGGATTAACTTTTGACGCACTTCTAAGTATGCTTTCGATCTGAAGTTGGAATAGAATCGTATTCTGAAAGCATTAACCTTATTATTTACAAAATCCTTTATAATTTTATAACTCGTCGGCTAAAATGTTTTGCAAGTATTTATTAATGATAATAAGTCTATAAAATATAAAAACATTGACCACAGACTTCTAAATACATAAGATGTAAATCATGTGAAAATTGAAAATATAAGAAATTTTCTACTCAATATGGAAAAAATTGGTTAGTAAAACTTTTTAATTTAAAAATTGAATATTGTTTTTTTAATAAATTGAAATAGATAGTTCGTTTTTCTACAGAAAATTTGTAATTTAAAAAATCAAAGTTTTAATTAATTTTATTCTATAATTTACTCAAATTTTGTCCAATCGATCTGAAAATTTAATTGAATGTAAAGTTTGCAGCGACAAATAAAGCAACAAATTTCAACTCGACTGGTTAACAAAAATTTGTTTTGTTTTAGTGGTAAAGAGTCCCAACTTATGGTCCAAGCAAGCAAGCGAGCAGGCAAGCAACAGGGACGTAAATTCAGCATTTTCAGGGGGGTGGGCAAAATTTTCCCTAATTATATTGTATACTGACAGGGTTACCCGGCGTTTCCCAAGCTTCCTTTGCTTAGTTTTTTTTTCTTTTTGCCAATAAAACGTCAAATAAATAACAGATTTTTGTTCAATTTTTCCTGGACCAAATGGGGTGCCATATCTCGTCCACAAAATAATGCCCAGAAAAATCGAGATTAGTGCATTCTCTACTCATGGGCTCTTGGGAAAGAAAAAGAATTGAAAGCAAATGGCAAAGAGCAGAGGGTATCTTTATCCCGAAAAAAAGACTCGAAGGCAATACATCAGTTCCGCCCAATTTCATTGTTAAACGTCGAGGGAAAGATATTTTTTCTGTCCTTGCTCGGAGACTGACAAGCTATGTAATTCAAAACAATTACATTGACAGGTCTGTTCAGAAGGGAGGAGTGCCAGGTGCACCAGGATGCATCGAACATTCGTCAGTGATCTAGGAAGCATTGAAAAGAGCTAAAGAAAATCGTCTCAGTTTGCACATTGTCTGGTTAGACTTTGCCAATGCTTATGGAGCCGTTCGTCACCAACTTTTGTGGAAAACTCTCAGATCGCATCATGTTCCAAATTTTGTGATAGAAATGTTGCAACAGTATTTCAGTCATTTCAAATTGAAGTTGTCGACGTCATCTTGTTCAACAGAATGGTTCCAGTTAGAAGTCGGTATTGCCGTGGGTTGCTTAATTTCACCCATTCTCTTTGTATTAGCGATGCAGCTGCTTCTGAATGCAGTGGGTTCTCGCGTGGAAGAAGCTTACGTTGGCAAAGGTATCTTGATGCCATCTGTGAAGGCCTTCATGGATGATACAACTTTGGTTCTAAACAAATGTATCTCAATGCGACGAGCTCTTGATGCATTCAGCGGGCTATCATGATGCGGCATGAGTTTCAAGGCAACCAAGTCAAGAAGCTTATCTCTGCGACGAGGCAAGATCGACGACAACGTGACGTTTTCAGATGCTGACAACAGGATCCCAACATTGAGAGAAGAACCGGTTAAGAGCCGGGGAAGGTGGTATGACGATTTGCTTAACGAGACTGGACGGTGTTCCGAAGCTCTCCGATCGGCATTTGAAGATATGAAGAAAATTGATGCGGCCCCACTCCAGAGCAGGTTCAAATTGTGGTTACTTCAGTTTGTTCTATTACCGAGATTGCTTTGGCCTCTATCAATGTATGAGATGAGCTTACCATTGGTGGAAAAGCTAGAAAGAAGGATGAATAAATTTACAAGGAAATGGTTGGGTCTGCCCCCGGGATTTACTTTGGTAGCTTTGTACAACAAGTCTGCCAAACTGAGGTTGCCACTGAAGTCTTTGGTTGAGGAGTTTAAGATAAACAAGATATGTACGAAACTCGTGCTGGATAACTCTTCGGATCAAAGAATTGTAGAAATGGGACCTCTTGTAAAGTCCAGAACTAAATGGGTAGCCATAAAGGAGATCACAGAAGCTGAAGCCTCATTACATTGGAAAGAAAGAGTTGGTGCAGTTCAACAGAACAAACGGGGTTTTGGGTCAACCCATCGAATTTTGGAGTCAAAAGCCAGCACCAGTGAACGAACAAGCCCCGTCATTCAGGAAAGAAAGAAAGCCATCGAGTCCCAGAGAATGATTAAGTTTGTTCAGTTATCTCAACAAAGAGATTGGACGACATGGGAAGATGCTGTTCAGATTATGATTAGATCGGTGTATGATCAGCTGCCGTCATCCAGCAATCTTCGAAGATGTAAGTTGAAAGACGATGATTCGTGCATGTTATGTGGGCAATCGGAGACTCTCATCCACGTTCTTTCCTGTTGTTCGTTTTCACTTTCACACGGGAGGTACACTTGGCGCCATAACCAAGTACTCCGAAAATTGTTTGACTTCGTCAAAGAAGCGTGTAAGAAAACAAAGACAAAAGGAATACAGCAGAAAAGTAAAATCTAATTTTTAAGAGAAGGCAATATGATGTTCCACAGGTTCAGATCTACAAGAGACTTTGAATGTGTGATGGGTGCTGCAGACCATGGCAAAAGAAAATTTCCAGAAGCTGTGAGATCTAGCGGTTTAAAGCCGGATATAATTATATATTCTGATTTAGCCATGACACTGCTTCTGATCGAACTCACTGTGCCATGGGAAAGTAACATGGAATCCAGCAATATTATCAAAGAGGAAAGATATAAGGATTTAGCATGTGATTTGAGTGCCAAAGGGTTCAGGACTGAAATTTTTGCAGTTGATGTTGGCGTTCGAGTATGGTTAGCAGCTCAATGTTAAAACTGCTGAAAGCTCTTGGTTTTTCAAACCGAGAAGAAACTCGAGCCATCAAGGAAATCTCCCAGACAGCTGAAGCTGCATCTTTTTGGATTTTCGCTAACAGAAAAAAGAAAGCGCTACAAGATGCACCAAATGGTTTAGCTTTGTTTACATTGGGCGATAATCGTTCCGGCGACTTCAAGTTTTGTTTCGAACAGTCTTCTGCTGAACTTTGAATTTTCGTGTTTCAAGTTAAGAATTTGGACATTTTTCTCGCCGATGGGCGTCCGCCTGATCAACGGACGTGGGCCCACCTCTCTTAAAAGCGTCAAAACGTTCAAGGGCCGAAACGCTAAGAAATGAGAGGTTCTTCTTCTGAATGTAATATATATATAAATTTCGTGTCATAGTGTTTGAAATTGAACTCCTCCGAAACGGCTGAACCGATGCTAATTAAACGTCGGTTGGTGAATACGGCACCTGCTGTTATTTCAATTGCTATAAAATAAGCAAAACAAACACTTGTGTATCCTATTCTGTTACATAAAATTTGTCTACGTACACTACTATAATTAATTTGATTATTATTATTAAAATAATTCGAAATAGTTAATAATGGCGCGAAGAAGCAAAATTTGGGAATTATTTAAAATCAATGCGATTGACAAATCGAGAGCCAACTGTTTAGTTTGCAATGAAAAACTAAAACGAGGAGAAAGCGATGCGCGCACTTTCAGTACGAGTGGATTGATTACACATTTGAGAACAAGACACCCAGACAATTTTTCTAATTATTCTGGAATCTATAAAAATGACAAGAAACGAAAATCAGAAGACGAATTGAAAGCTGCAAAAAAAAACAAAAACCATCCTGGGTACCCACCAAAACAGTTTTCAGAAAAATTGGCAAACATTTTCGTTGATGTGAAATTTTTCATATTAGATATTGCCGATTAATCGGACCGAAACCGGAATCGGCAAATTTTTGAACCAAAAATCGGAAATCGGCAAAAAATTGAAATCGGTTACTCCCTAATATATATATATATATATATATATATATATATATATATATATATATATATATATATATATATATATATATATATATATATATATATATATATATATATATATATATATATATATATATATATATATATATATATATATATATATATATATATATATATATATATATATTAGTGATGTGCCAGATATTCGGTTAATCCGGTTATCCGGCCAGATATCGGCTATCCGGATGCTATCCAGCATCCGGTATCCGGCAGTGTGATATCCGTAAAATATAAATACAACTTAGGTTTGTACGTGTAGCTAGAAGGTAAGTGGAAGGTTCCTAAGGAAGCGCAAATAGCGAAATGATCATTGTTGGTGTTAGAACGATGCGGAAAAAGCTCTGTAAGGCCCTGGAGAAACGCTTTAGAACTGGTAAGAACGACATCTTTATGAAACAAATTAATGTTCTTGCAACATAATTGGATCCACGGTACAAGATTGAGTAATTCAAACCAGCAGTGCAAGAGTGAACTGAATAAGTTGCTGCCCGTGCCAGACGCAACTCCATTTCATTCTCCGGTATCTTCCACTGCAGCAGAGTTGTTAGAGTCAGACTACGGTGAATGCCCACCACAGAAGAAGGCAAAACATGTGGTTTCATGGACTGCTTTGAACTGGCGCCTAAATGTGTTAATGGTAAGAAATACTAAAAAGTAACAATTCTTATTCCAAATTCACAATTGCATGTTCATGTGACACGATTGGAGAAGATGAACAAGCTGAACAGAATAACAGACAATTTAATTACGGTTCATCGACCTCAGCTCAACGACCACAATCTGTTAGAGATGATGCAGCTGATGCGTCTCCCATTCAGAAGTTTTCATCGGCAGAACGTGAAATAGAAGTTTACTTTTTTGAGCCAGTTATTGCCAGTTCATCAACCTCAGGAATTACTTCTACCGATGATCCATTGATATGGTGGAAAGCCAATCGCAATCGCTTCACATTCTTGTCTATGTTGGCTAAAAAGTTTCTGGCGCTGCCACCAGCAAGTGTTGACAGTGAACACTTTTTTAGCTGTACAGGAAATGTGTTGAGTGACACTTGTTGCCGTATCTTGCCAGAAAAAGCTGAGCAACTAAAAATGTTAAAAATAAATGTGCCGTTCTTGAAATACCAATATTAAAATATTGACCACAGTCATATATTTAATATGAAGTATGCGAGAATTAACAAGTAAATTAAAAACGAGTTTTTAAAACCCAATGCTTTTATATGTAATTAAAACACAAATTTTGCAATCAATTTTTTCTTATATTACTCTTTTATTTTATATTAAAGTCGAAATATCTTAATTATATCGAAATATCGAAATTAATTAAAATTAACTAAATTAATTGACTTATTGTAAAACTAATAATTGAATATTGCATTGTCTTCTATTTTGAGCATGTATGCAAAATTTGAAAAAAAAATCTATCATCAGGAAGTGACTCAAAAATTGATTGCAAGATTTGAAACAGACAGAGAAACAAACAGAGACGACGAGTTAGTAAAAGCATTGGTAAAAATGTATAAAACTTTCGAATCCATATGGAAACAAGTATAGGAAAACATAAACTTTTATTTCAAATAAACTCGATTTAGAAATACGAAAAATGTTCAAATTAAGATTTTTTTTTAATTGAATCATGTATTGTCATCCAATATAAAGCTATGCTGAAAGTTTCAGCTTTCTAGCTTGTCAAAAAGTTGGTTACATTTTACTTGCAAGATTTGTGTACAGAGAAAGACACTCACAAACAGAGATTGTAACCTAAATAAAAGTTTGTAAAAACGAATATTTTATTATAAATTTTCAAAATTAAAAATTAAATATTACTTTCTTCACATAAACTAAAAATTGATGATTCTATTTTTTACATAAAGGTTTTAATTTCAAAAATAATAAATTTTACTTGTTTTTGGTTTATAATTTACTAACATTTTGTCTAATCAATCTGAAAATTTAATTGAATGTAAAGTCTGCAGCGAAAAATAAACCCACAAAATTTCAACTTGATTTGATGACGGAAAGATTGTTTTTTAAGTCGTATAGGATCCCAACGTATGGCTCGAGCAAGCAAGCCAACGGTGAAGTTAATATAAAGGATTTAAAAAGTTTTTAAAAACTATGTTTTTTGCCTTGACTTGTTGTAATATATATCCGAGAATGGCAAATATGTAGCCTTCACAGTACTACAGACAAAATGCCGACATAAGTTTGCACTCCAGAATTTTTGGTGGGGGGCCGGGGAGAAAAAATGTTAAGGTCACGATTGATGGTCATCTGGGTAAGCCCATTCAGTCTTGTCTGGCCCATTGCGGTGCGTAGATAAGGTTTAAGTTTGCTTCTAGTTGAGAAGGATCTCTGCTGTCGCGGAAGAAAGGGGCAACGTGATGAAAAGTTTCAGCAGCGTATTTATCTGCGTGTATATAGAATCTTGGCAATGTTGCAAAACATCAACTGCGGTATGTGGCCGCTCTACCAATTGGACATTCGACCATTTGGCTTTCCAGCGGAAGTACCACAAACAGGTCGCAGAAGTAGTAATTGAAAGTCTCCTTTAGGCCAATGAAGGATCCTTGGTCAAAAAACCTTGGTAGCGGATGTCGGGTCGGGTCAGATTTTCTGGTGGGTCGGGTCTTCAAAATTGGACTCATGGACAACTTTGACCTCAACATTTTTGATAGCTTATTAAATATTTAATTTGCAAAATAATTGTTAACTTAAATATGAAATATGTCTCCAAATACACAGGCACGCGCGTCACTACAACATCAACATAGGAAAGCTTTCGGCGGGTGCGGGCGCCTTGGCTGCGCCTATGTTCTGCACGCGAACACATGCACAAAAAATTACTTGCACAAATTGTAAAAATTCAAATGTCGTTTGTAACTTAACTTGCTCACAAAATTAGCTGAACATAATTATTCGAAGTTCTTAAATTTCAATTGACCTCATATGCAGATGAAATCCAAACCGAGGTCATGAAAAACTGATTAGTGTGTCCATTACATCGCATTAAATTTTCGTGAAACTTTTTTCATTCCATGAATTTGTAGATGTGGTGCTATCTCTTGTATAGCCAATACCAAAAAAATCTTTAAGCGCATTTTTGAAAACTTGTTTCTAATAATACACTGTGGTCAGCAGGCTGGTTGTCTGACTGGTAAACAAAAACTCAAGAAATATTAAAAAAAAGCATGTTAAATAATGCATTAGCCAAAAATGCGCCTATGTCTATTTGCAGAAACACGAGGAATTTTGTGATTTTACAACGCTTATATTAATTTGCAATATTGTTTGTTGTTTGTTTGTTTGCTTGTTTGTTTGTTTGTTTGTTTGTTGTTTTTGAAAACACCGCAACTCTTCCAATCAAGGAATTTTAAGGAGCGTCGAGCTCGATTATTAGGTTCGATGGGTGACATATATATATATATATATATATATATATATATATATATATATATATTTCGTGTCATAGTGTTTGAAATTGAACCGGCTCGTTTCATAGGAACAAAAGTCGAAGCCTGTACCAGTGCGCACTGAACTGGACTCAGTCAGTATTAATGAACACAAATCCTCAAAGATCGGAAACTACAAATTTTTCGAAAAAGGAATGAAACAAGCATCTCAATATTTTTTAACTAACCAATGCATGACTTAAATTTTTTTCATGATATGATGTATTTAATTTAACATATGATCAACAAAAATAATAAAAAAAAAAGTTATGAGCAAATAACAAACTGACCCTAAAAAGAAACGCTATGCGATAACGCTCATGGTAAATTACGGTGTATGTAAAATTGAAAAGCTAGAAAACACTCCAAATAAAGAACGACATCACATTTCCTGTATTTTTTTAAACTTTTGTTTTACAAAACTTGAATTTTTTGAGCTATCAGTTATTCGTTCAATAAATTGGTTTTTCTATTAAATTTTAATTTCTCTAAGTTCTACATTATAATTTACTAATCTTTTTTGCTAATCATGTTATTGTTTTTATTATTATTACATACTTTTATTTCACTTGCAATCTCTGTTTGTGGCTTTCTCTGTATACGCAAATCTAGCAAGTAATCAGCATAGCTTAATATTGGAATACATTACATCATTCAATTGATTTCAACATAATTAAATACATTACTAATAAATCTGAAGATCGCGTAGCATTCATGACTTCACGATGTATTTATTTATGTTTCTTTATTTTTTACAACGCCGGATTAACCTTTAGGCTGATAAGGCTATAGCTTTAGGCCCTGGAAAATATCGGCCCTAAAAATTTTGGCCCTAAAATTTTCGACCCTGAAATTACTGGCCCTAAAAATATCGGCCCAAAAAATATCAGACCTGAAAATTATCGGCTCTTATTGATGAAGTTATAGCCATTATCCGTCTTTATATTGATTTATTTATTTATTTATTTATTCATTTATTCATTCATTCATTCATTCATTCATTCATTCATTCATTCATTCATTCATTCATTCATTCATTCATTCATTCATTCATTCATTCATTCATTCATTCATTCATTCATTCATTCATTCATTCATTCATTCATTCATTCATTCATTCATTCATTCATTCATTCATTCATTCATTCATTCATTCATTCATTCATTCATTCATTCATTCATTCATTCATTCATTCATTCATTCATTCATTCATTCATTCATTCATTCATTCATTCATTCATTCATTCATTCATTCATTCATTCATTCATTCATTCATTCATTCATTCATTCATTCATTCATTCATTCATTCATTCATTCATTCATTCATTCATTCATTCATTCATTCATTCATTCATTCATTCATTCATTCATTCATTCATTCATTCATTCATTCATTCATTCATTCATTCATTCATTCATTCATTCATTCATTCATTCATTCATTCATTCATTCATTCATTCATTCATTCATTCATTCATTCATTCATTCATTCATTCATTCATTCATTCATTCATTCATTCATTCATTCATTCATTCATTCATTCATTCATTCATGTATTTATTTATTTATTTATTTATTTATTTATTTATTTATTTATTTATTTATTTATTTATTTATTTATTTATTTATTTATTTATTTATTTATTTATTTATTTATTTATTTATTTATTTATTTATTTATTAATTTATTTATTTATTTATTTATTTATTTATTTATTTATTTATTTATTTATTTATTTATTTATTTATTTATTTATTTATTTATTTATTTATTTATTTATTTATTTATTTATTTATTTATTTATTTATTTATTTATTTATTTATTTATTTATTTATTTATTTATTTATTTATTTATTTATTTATTTATTTATTTATTTATTTATTTATTTATTTATTTATTTATTTATTTATTTATTTATTTATTTATTTATTTATTTATTTATTTATTTATTTATTTATTTATTTATTTATTTATTTATTTATTTATTTATTTATTTATTTATTTATTTATTTATTTATTTATTTATTTATTTATTTATTTATTTATTTATTTATTTATTTATTTATTTATTTATTTATTTATTTATTTATTTATTTATTTATTTATTTATTTATTTATTTATTTATTTATTTATTTATTTATTTATTTGTTTGTTTCTTTAACCAAAAAGAGTGTCACAAATGACCACTTACACAAATTGGTGAACGAAAACATTAAAGTGATAAGCATTAGTTGGGAATGGCAAAATGATTTAACTACCATGCTAACAAGACACAACAGACATCTGTTCCTATGCAGCTTAATGATGAACATGAGTGGAAAGTTAGGCAAAATCGTGATTACCTGCGAATTACTATCGAAAGTTTAGTATTCACTACTCCGCAAAACATTGTTCAAAGGGGTCACAAATGAATTGGGGTAGACACAACTTAGTGACAGGTAATCGGTACATATAGTGTGCATAGATGAAATATATATAATTCAATTAAATTATCAGAAACTTCTTCAAATCGGCATTGGAAACGCTGGACTTAAAATGACTATGAGTTGTGGAGTTAACAATATGTGGAGCTAAGGAGTTCCAAGGTTTCACGACCCGGCTGGTGAAGAAATGGAGCCTGTGAGTGGTGGAGCATTTTTCTTGGTGTAGACGAAGGGTGTGACCACGAGTGTGAGACAGCAGGAAATTAGGGAATTCAGGGATAATGCTGTGAGTGAAACTGTATAGTATTTTGTGACAAAGGCATAAATCGTCGATGTTCCAGTGTCTTTAAACCAAGTTTTTGAAGTTTTATCATATAAGGTAGAGTTCGTAATCCTGGTATGGCCCTTGTGAAAAATCTTTGAACTCGCTTAATCTTTGTTATAAACTGCTTGCTATGTGGGCTCCAGACCGGAGAACAATATTCAAGAATTGGAGGAACATATGTGCAATACGCTTTGGTCAATATTCGCTTGTCCCTTGAACGAAAGCATTTGAGGATTAGGCGTGTTCTAACAAAGGCCTTGTGAATGATTTGGTTGATATGGGCTTTGAAGTTGAGTTCACTGTCGACGATGACACCTAGGTCGCGTACATTGTCTGTGGAGGATATGGGTCTTGAGCAAATTGAGTATTTGTTGGGCATAATGCTGCTTCTCGTTGCTTTGATGGAAGCTTGGAGGCATTTGTCTTGGACCAATTGTAACTGCCATTTTCGCTCCATAACACTAACTTGTCAATAGCAGTTTCAAGGGAAGAGCTGTGAGGGGATGATGATGATGATGAGTAAAGCTTGATATCGTCTGCGAATAGTTTGTATTTTACAGAGTTGTCTGTAAATGCGTCTACAACATCGTTTATATAAACAAGGAAAAGTGTAGTCCCATGCACACACCCTTGGGGTACACCACTTGTTACATCTCTACTCTGGGATAATTGGTCATTTGATATTCTCGTTCTATAACCGAAAAACTTAATTTAAATATCTTTCGTATTTCTAAATTGAGTGTATTGAAATAAAAGTTTGTGTTGAAAAACTCGTTTATTTGTTAAAGATTGTTAGTTTTAACAACATTTTCCTAAAATCAACAAAGTGTAATGTTCATTCTTTGAATATTTCATAGAAATATACCAAACATTATGAATGCTGGAATCTAATAAAAAACTAAAAGGCGGCCACCATCATTTCCTAATCCTAATATTGTTCCGCACATTGTCGATATTGGAAAATAAAGAATAAAGCTTTGATAAGTCTTTTTATACCTTCTCTAATGTTTTCTAAAAAAAAAACGTTTTAAATTTTGTAAAGTCAACGAGCGTTAATTGATGATAAAATCAGCGATAATTATTTTATTACCCCCTTCTTAATTCTGTTCGTCCCGAACAGCATAGTTGCCTTTGAAAAATGAGACACGGCCACGAACACAAATTACCTTCATCTTCACTCGTGGCCTTGACCGCAATTCTGAAACAACATGGTCAAGTCTTTTGACTGTTTGACGCAGTTTCTTCCAGTCTCGCTTGAGCCTGTGTGATCTTCCGATTCGGCGTTGCGAGCCACCACCAAAACACAAAATCATTAGCCAAAGCGTTCTGAGCTGAGGCACTAGCATCCGTAGAAGCACTATTAAACTGTTCCGCAACATCCGGGACAGCAACCTTCTCAGCCGACTCATCTGGGGTAGCATCATTCACACAGGCGCTCCGATCGGCAGACATCACCTAGAGCTTGGCTCCATCTATTGAAAATTACTTTCTTCCAAGTCCAATTCTAACCCACACCTCACTCAAGCCACCGCGACCAAACACGAAACTGTCCAAAACTTTTTCTGCAACAGGAACATCTCTGGCAGCAGCCCACATCATCTTCTTCACCAGCAACACTCTGATCCAGAACCGTGTCCACCACTGCCCTCAGCCGTTTCTGACAAAACTCAACAGTCGGACCGTTCAGATCACACCCAGGCAAACCACTGCCAGAAACACTCCCATTTTCATTTTCTTTTTTGTTGTGTTCTGACAGCAACGCCACACCAACTTCTGTTACTCTGTAGCTGTTAGTTTTTAATTCCACTTTACTTATGCAAGCTGTGATTTTTCAGTTACAACTTTTCAGTTACAGTTACAGTTAAAGTTACAACATTTTTCAGTTTCAGTTAAAGTTATTTTTCCACAAACATTTTTCAGCTGCTATTACACTTATTTATTTTTAAGTTAAAGTTACAGTTAACTGTAGATTCTATACACAGCCAAAAAATGGTAAAACTTTTTTTTTCATTTATTTTCAAAATGGTAAAACTTCGAGTTCATTTAAAAAACGCCAGTTTCTAGGTTTTTGGAGAGCCTGCTTCTTTTTCCTGCAGTCATATTACTGCAAACCGAGATAGATAAAAAATAAATCTATTAATTAATTAATTAATTTATTTATTATTCAGTAACTATTACAGTTAGAGTTATTCGCCGTATTTCAGTTACTATTACTATTACTATTACACGTAACTGACCATTATTTTTCTATTATTTTCCGATTTCAGTTAGTGTTACAGTTAACTTGAACATCACTGTATGCAAGCCAGTCCCAAGCCTGGAGAAAAGAGGAGGGAAAAAGTAAAAGGACAAAATTATGATCGACGACAGGTATTTCCAACACGCCGCTTCAACAGCCTTAAAACACCTGATGTAAAGGACTATAAACTATTTAAAAAAATGTAACTGTTAATTTGTGTCAACTCTGCCTCGCTAATTGCGAGCCAGTATAAAGGTTAGATAAAGGAGGAGGGACAGTTAAAAGATCAAACTTTGATCCATGGCAGGAAGTACTTATATGCTTCCTACAAATGTCATTTTAGTCTTAAAACACCTGGTTTAAAGGACTATGAAATGAACTGTTATAAAAAAAATTAGTTTGTATTTTTCCAGTAATCTCCGAAAGTTTTGCTCTTAAATTTTTACACAAAATAGTCCTTATTGGGGTGAAAGTTTATATCTAGTTTGTTTTTTTTTAATCTGCACATTATTTCACGTTTTATGAGCAAAAAACCGTTTCTAGACTTTTGTTGAGTAACCATTGGGATCATTGAGTGATGCATAACTCGGTCAAATTTTAAATTTGTTAAACAAATTCTAAAAAGAACAAGTTCATCTATATATTTAAAATTGAGATTATGTTTGTGTGTTCTTTATGCATTGCTACACCTTTCATCGGATCGTAATGAAATTTTTACACAACCTTGAGAGTCAATGGGAGACAATTATAGTAAAAAAAATAAAATCTGTCACAAAATGAGCGGAGCAAGAGCGAGCGGGAACTATATACACATTCATATACATAAATGAGCGGAAACGGGAACAAGAAAGTGGGAAAACGGCCGGGAGCGGAAAGCGACCGGGAACGGGAGAGCAAGCAGGAACGGGAAAGCGACAGGGAGTGGAAGAGCAAGTGGGGAAGGAAACGGGAGCGAGAGAGACAAGCATTACGGTCACAGCATACGCGGGCTGGGCGATTGTCATCACTTATGGGCATTAAGCACAGATACTGCGATATAATGAAAGCGCTGACTCGCGTTGTTTCAGAGAACAGGAACGCTGCGAAGCGTGGTGATTCAATGAAGTTCCAGAAACTCCTGCACACATTTGAGTTTGTGTTGATTCTCGTTGTGCTGGAAAAAAATTTGTCAGCGATCAATGCCGCATCAATGTATCTATAGTCAAAAATGCTAATCTTCAAAAAGCTGCGCATCATTTGAGACAGCATTCGATATTATGTCTGATTACCGTAACAACTTCACAGGCGCTGACGACAAGCAAAAACAATTTGGCAGCTTTAAGGCGTTGAAGCCAAATTCAAGAATACGCGTGTGACAAAAAAGAAGCGTCGTTTTGATGAGTTAGCCGACGACACACGATTGACAAATGCGGAAAAACGTTTTCGCATCACCGTGTTCAACTGCGTGATCGACACTGGGACAGCTCAACTTACCCAAGGTTCACGGTAATGAACAATCTTATCAAAAATGTCTCCATCATTTTTCCAAAGGTTTTGTCATCTACACCGGAACATGACATCGTATCACAAGCCACAGCATTCCAGAAAGACTACGGTTCTGATTTAAGTGCAGCATTTCCAGTACAGCTGGTTACACTTGCATCTTCACTCAAGTCAGAAATCGCCAAACTGTCATCTATCAAGGACCTCGCGCATCTGCTGATTGTGGAACACGCTGCGATGACTTCAGCTTTCACAGACGTTGTCTTCGCTGCTACTGTTTTTCACCCTGCCAGTAATAGTCGCCACTGCTGAACGGTCATTCTCAAAGCTACGCCTCATTAAGAGTTACTTAAGGAGCACTATGGTACAAGATCGACTTTTGCATTGGCACTACTCAGCAATGAAGCTGAGTCGGCACAGTTTAAGAAAACTAACAAACTTATTGAGTGTTTTGCATCTGCAAAGACTCGCAGGAAAACTTTCTGCTGAAGAGATGTGAACTGAAAAGTGAAAGTCGAGGATCTAGAGGCTGCGTGTCACACGTTAAATTTGGCAGTTTGGTGAATAACTTGAAAGTCGAAAAGTCGAAACTGTTTATGTTTGGATGTGTCAGCTGATTTGTGAGACTCACATTCTGCGTCATCATCATAACTGACGTTTTAAGTTTAATAATTGTCTATAAAAAAAACGTCGATTACAAATTACGTTATTGTTAGACTAAAATCATGATTACGGTTTCCGGGGGTCAAATGTGCAATTAACTTTAGATGATGCTCCATGGAATTACTGAATTTATTTAAATCCAACTCCGGTTACAGTAATGTTAAATCGCCCTTACAAAATTTTCTAAACCTCAATCATATTCCCTCTAATTTAGATTGCTTATATATAGAAAACGCATTCTGGCAGACTGTCAGCCTTAATTTGTAGCTTACCAAATGCACTGTAAATGTGCTGAAATGCACGAAATAGCAGATGCATAAGTAATTGAAAAAAATGCAGTACTACCCGGACAAAGGACAAATTCCCGTTGTAAGGCATGGAAAGGGGAAGGGGCCCAATGACAATTTTTGCGGGGGCCCTGAATCTGAAGCTACGTCACTACCTATTTCTCCTACCTGTGGCGGCTAAATAAATTCCTGGTCCCATGTTCCAAGCTCTGCTCCAATTAAACCCTGTTTCGAACAACGCGTTGTCCATTATCCATATGTGCAAAGCTCATAGCCATAGCTGGAGCAAGCTGAAAATTTGTCCCGCTCAATATTCGTCTTCTAACAAAAAATTCACTTAATTAATATTTTGTGTATAATGACCAGTTTCACGTTACATTTCGTATCGCGAGATCAGATCGACTTTGCCGACCGTCGCACTGTTTACAGGATTATTTCGTTGATTTTTAATTGACACGAACAAGTATTGTGCGTGTTAGCTAACATTTAGATTACGATAACCTAGAATGCAATAGTTATATAGCTTAATTTACATAGTTACCTGTATAAATACTGGCGTACTGCTCTCTCGCTGACAGTCAGAGCTTGCCTGGGGAGTATCGCGCAATTGACGTAAGTAATTTGTTCGCATTCAAAGTTCAACAGGGTTAGTAAGTTAGCAAAATGACGGGTGATTTGAGGAATATCGCAGTAGAAAATTTCCGAAAATATCTGCGCATTAAAACTGTTCATCCTTCTCCCCATTATGGTATGAATAGTTAATTAGTTAATATTTTAATAATTTTAATTTAATGATTAATTTCGTAAATTACTTATCCTAATTGTAATTAATCAAATTAACTTAAATTGCACCCCTTTATATTTTCAATGACCAATTTCCATAATAATTAAATAAACATAATTTATGTTGTAGATGAAGCTGAAAATTTTCTGATTGATATTGCCAACCAACTGAAGTTGCCTTATACAAAATTCGAGGTTTGAAACTCATTTGTTTCTTATTTTATTATTATTTGCTTCTATAATTCAGTTATTTCCTAATTATTCAAACATTTTCATTGAAAGCTACATGACAGGTTTACAATTTTGAGATAAAGTTATCTATGACCTTCCTGAGTAGCAAACTTCTATCTGATTGCTTGCTCACTGACCTTCAAATGTCTCTACATAATACACAGAATTGATTGCAAACCTGCATATATTGTTTAAAAGGGTCTTTTAATGAATCAACCACCTTACCTTGTAATCTCATAACACAACCAGTGTTGGTAGATGAGTTTTAAGCATAAAAACTTGCTGTATTTGATCTTTTATTTCTTTGCACAAAGAAATTAAAACTCACTTTTTATGTCTTTACCATAGCACTTTCTGATTCTTTGTTGTCACAACAATTTTTTTTAATATAAATGAAAAACGTTACTTGCTTTTTCAGTTTCATAACTCTAAACATTTGTTTATTTCAGTTGGTTGCAAACAAGCCTATCATTCTGATCACTTGCATAGGCACATCACCAGAGCTTCCGTCAGTTCTTTTAAATTCTCATATAGATGTTGTTCCTGTTTTTAAGGTGATTTAGATGCATTCTTTGGTATATTATACCTAGCAATTTGAAGACTTCAGTTTAGTGATCAGTTAAGTATATTTATTTAGGAGCACTGGAAGCATGATCCATTTGAGGCAGTTATGGAAAGCAATGGAGACATTTATGCAAGGGGGACTCAAGACATGAAATCCGTTGGCATTCAGTCAGTTGTAGATTTATGTAGATTAATCTTAAACGTTCTCTTATGTTTGTTGTTTTTTTTAATATTTAATGTGAAATTATGAGTTTAAAAATTATGTTGATTTTTTCATTTTTTTACATTTGCTAAAATGTTATTGGTTAATAATTTTTTACCTCATATTTGCAGGTTATTTTTTTAATTTTTTAATTGAATTTACATTTTTGGAATTCCTTGCTTGTTACAGAAATAATTAGCCATTTTCGATATTCTTATATTGCCTGAGTTATATTAGATGTGTTAGCTTATCTTTGTTCTTTACATTTACTCAATAAGCAAAGCAGGAACTTTTTGTACCAATTAAATTGTTTAAAGATATATATGCTTTATTTTGTTTATGTTGATAGGAAGTAACAAGATCATAACAAAATCAGTCATTGCTGGTTAATAAATATAGAAAAAGATAAATTATTGAATAAAAAATGTTGTTAAATGTATTATCGTATTATAAACTAATTTTGTAATATTCATCTTAGGTATTTGGAAGCATTAAGAAGACTTCTGCTAAATGGAAAGAAATTCAAAAGGACTATCCATCTTTCATTTGTTCCCGGTATATAAAAATTTCTTTTTTTTTCTGTGCTTCTATTGTAGCATTTGAAAATTGTTGGTTTACAGACGAAGAGATTGGTGGCGGTGATGGCATGGCAATGTTTGTTAAGTCTGAAGAATTTAAAAAACTCAATGTTGGATTTGCTTTGGATGAAGGTTAATTCATTTTTGTATGGCTCTCTGGATTAGTTTTATTTATTTTATATAAACACTCTATTTTATGAAGTTCTTCTATTTAGGTCTTCCAAGTGAATCAGATCATTTTAAAGTTTATTATGCTGAAAGAAATGCCTGGTGTTAGTAGAATCTTATTATATATTGTATTCTATGTAGTTTAAAGTTACTGAGTTTTATGTGTTCGTGTTGATGAAAACAACAAAAAGTTGTAAATCTAGGTAGATAATTACAGAACATAAAAAAGAGTCTGTTTTGAAAAATATTGTTAGAAAATTATTAGTAAAAGCAATTTTCTTTTTTGCAACAATAATGTACATTAAGTTGAAGGTGCCAGACTTAATCAGTGGCATACAAACAACTTCAAACACATCATATTTCTTTTTCAGATATCGCGAAAATTCATACCGCGACACTTAATCCCGACACATTTAATCCCAGTCATATAATCCCGACGACTTTTAATCCCGGCGTCCTATGATCCCACAGACAATTGGTCCCGCGTCACATAATCCCGGCTACAAATATTTTGTTTGTATTGTATATGTTATTACATTTTTTTGGACACAGTTTTACGTTGCTCATTGACTATATAAGTGGGATGATTTTAGTTAATTTTTAATCGTTCAAAAAGAATTGTTTATTCTTTAACTCATTCAGAATCGGTTGCTGGCTCTCAAAGACTCGATCACGCACACGTAACACAGATGTTGAGTCGGAACTATTCGTAGCTTGAATTAATGTAAATAAACCAAGCTTGAGGCTCTTTGACATTGGCTGGCGAGTTCGGTAAGCTCCGCCTCCATGCCAATTATGTAAATGAACTAAATAAAATTGAACGATTTTTTTTAGACTTAGTGAATCGACTCAGTTGGATCATCTCAACAAATCGTTCAAATTTGCCCATCTTTAGTTCTTCTGAGTTCACTGTCAGTATGGATGCAAATTTTTGTTTCAGTAGTAAAGGTCGACAAACTGTTATATTTTCTGCTTTTGAGTTTACAAAGGAACTACTGTTTGGAGTTGTTCTAAGTCAATACACTTGGTATTGACTCACTGCAAAGCTCGACTCACAACCAGTGGCTTCTATCCCCACCAGGCAGCCGGGCAATTCCCCCCTGATAACCCGACCTTTTCCCCCCTCTCCGAAAAATTCTAAGCTGAAATTTTCGTTTTTTAAGTATTTCATTTAACATCTACAGATAAGTTTATCCTCTATATAATTGATATTTTATGTTACACTTTTGACAGAACGTGTAGCTTATAACGTTGGTATTTAATCTAACTTTAGTATAAAAATCAAACATACCAATAAAAAACTATTAATACTCATAAATCATTTTGAACAGTAGGGTTAAAGACACGTAGGTTTGTTCAAATTTAGATAGTTATGTTGCACCTCTTCCAGCCATGTCAATTAAAGGCACAGTGGAGCCATTGTCATTATGGTTTTGAAATGAGCCTCTTCTCACTCAAAAGTGGGTCCCCTAATTTTGAAGTAGGTTTTTTTTTATTTTAATGCCCCATGGACGTCATTTTTGATACAAAATAGGTGGAGCAATAAAAAATGTTATAATTGTAAAAAAAGACATATTTTCTATTAAACTATGTATATTTATAAAAATTTGGAAATTGCTACTAAGTCCTCTGAACATTTCTTCCCAACCAGATATTTTTGTGATAAGTACATATTATCGATACAGCCTGTTTTTTGTGACATAAAACTTGATCGTTTTAAATAACGTTTATGTTCATGATTATGTTCAACTTATTTGATTGAACACTTTTCACACAGTAAGCAAAACAAAATCAAAATGACAGTTATGTTAGGTTCACTTTCATACAAACTAACAGCGTACAAAGGTGTCAGCGAAAAGTTAGTTTCATCCACAAATGAAGGTGGTCACATTGTGCATGGACTCCTATATACTAGCTTCTAATATATACGAGTCCATGCATTGTGAAACATATCGATCCCGCCGGATAAGATGAGATAAGACGGTCATTAAATGTTAATTAAAGAATCTCGTGTTAATGTTGTGAAGTAACACGTTGTTCAGTTCTACTTCAACTGTAATTCATATGCGTGAAAATATATGTAAGTCGGGTTTTTTATTTTTTCCTTACCCCCTTTGTTTCTTTCTTCCCCCCTGTTTTTTGCCGGGCGAAGCTGCGCCCGCTTGTACAGGGATAGAAGCCACTGCTCACAACGTGTGGATCTAAAATCATCCAGGTTCAGAATGAGCAACATACCCACGACGGAAAAACTGCTTGCCAAAAAGGCAGTGGCGGAAATGAAATTGTTATAAATTACTAGTTGATGTTGATTCGGGACTATTCGTAGCTTGATGTAATATAAATAAACCAGACTGTCAGCCATGGTTATGGCCATTATATATCTCATACTATAAACTGCTGTAGTTGGCATTATATAAACAGCTGGTTGTCAAATCATTTAGTTGTCGAGTGTACAACCATTACGAAAGGAGTAGTAGATAAGTAGAGACTTGAGATGTTATAGTTGGCGGCCTCATATTATAACTTTAACTTTAAATTTTCGTTTATTGCAGCCATCAACTATCGACCTAGCATATGACCACATTAACAAAGGAATGAGTATTTCTTATTCTAATTCCATTTTGGATTGAAAAATAATTTCTACTTCTAATTCTTATTCCATTTTTATCACCTGATTTCTATTCCTATTTCTAATTCCATTCCAAATTCAATTATTATTTCTATTTCCCATTCTCAAAAAAAAAATTCCTATTTCAATTTCTTATTCAATCACCATTAATGGAAATAACACTGATCGTTACAGTATTAAAAATCACCGATAATAATAGTCGCCAGGATTAAATGTCGCAGGATTAAAAGTCATTGAGATTAAATGACGTGGGATTAAAAGTCGTCGGGATAAAAAGTCATCGGGATTAAATGTCGCGGGACCAAAAGTCCGGTATTAAATTTAGCCGTATTAAAAGTCGTGGAATCCTTTTTCAATATGCTTTAAATATGTCTTTTGTCTGTTGGGATAATTGGTGATAACTTTTTTTTCACTGATTTAACTTTCTGTTTTACAATTGCTTATCTTCACCTGCAGCTCCCCTTAGCATTGCAATAGGGCTTTTGTTTACTTCTTTTCTCTGTTCTGCAAAATATGCGGTGATGATATTATTGTTATTTAGAGCTCTTCCAACATAAGTTTTTAAGTTGATTGTATTTTAGAGGTGGCAGATGAGTTAGACTGTGTTTAATTCTGAAGATATACCAGATGTTAAATGCATTTAAAAGAATCTTAAACTGCTGGTTATTCAGAAATTTCATTGTAACAGGGTTGGCTTGAAGATGATAATAATTTATGATGTACTCACGTTATTCAGCTATTTTTATTAGTTTTCAAGAAGATGACGTTTATTTTTGTTTCAGGTTTTCTAATATATTTTTCAATAAATTTGAAAATTTTTATTTCTGAAGGGCTCGAAGTTGAATGCACAGGAGATCCGGGCCATGGTTCTTTGTTTATTGAAAACAATGCTGCTGAGAAGTTGGTATGTCCCTTAGTTATTGTTTGATTTTAAGTTGATTAATTTAATGTTTTTATTTTATTTCCTATATACAATTTTTAAAGAGAAAAGTGATCAATTCCTTTCTGTCCTTTAGAGATTCTGAGGAACAAAGGTTGATAGCTCAAAGTTTTTTAAATATTATTTTCAAATCGTTATTTATAGTTTGTTGGTTGGCTTCTTTGGCTGTGAATCAATTTTATGTACATCTATACAAACAATTGACATATGGCACGTTACAAATTGTATTATTATTATTATTAATATTATTAAATGAATATTAGGATGGATGTCACAGATAGCTGAACTCAAAATTTGGTACTACTGCGTCTTTAATGGTTTGATGAAGTTTGGTTTGGTTTTTCAATGTTTTTCTGGTGCATGAATCCAAACCCTAGAACTTAAAATTTGCGAACCCTAAAAAATATCCCAAAAATCTAACCTCTAATGTCTTTAATGAGTATTTACTTCATTTTTATAAAAGTAAATATTAAATTTTGCCAGGAAAAAACTGGGCAATTTAACCATTGGTGAAGTTACTACTATCAATCTCACAATGACTCAAGTTTGATTAAATCTTTGCTATTTGATGTTTTTTTTTATTTTTACTTTTCTACTTTTCATTACAGGGGGGAGTTCAACTCAATGTCGTTCCTGATAAATTCAAAGCATGTAAGAACTGTTTAGCTGTTTGCCATTATTGCTAAAACCACAATTTCATTGCATGTAATTAATTCAAAAGTACTAATGAAATTTGTATCAACAAACGCAGTCTTTGATGTGAGGATTCCACCAACTGTTAATCTGGAAGAATTTGAGAAAAAGATACGATCTTGGATAGATCATGCTGGAAAAGGAGTTCAACTCAATATGTTGAAAGTAGAATATTTTCTGTATAAAATACATTTTGATGACACATGTATTCTATAAATATTTATCTGGAGAGTTGAACTTCATTTCAATGGACATCCTTGTTTCAGGCATCAAGAATACAACAGCAGACCGATGTCTCAGATGATAATATTTTCTGGAAGGCAATTGATTCATCATTCAAAGAATTGTATTATTTTCATTCGTTTTACATGCCACTTTTATAATTAACTGTTTAATTGCAGCTGTATTTTTCCTACTTTAAGGAATTTGAAAATTGATTTGGAAATATTTCCGGGTGGTACAGACAGCAGATATATAAGAGGAGTAAGTGTTATTTTGTAATTTTTATTTAGTAACATTATTTACTTTTCAAATAAGATTATTTTACATGCTTTTATTACTTTCACTTGTCCGGATGTCCATATGATGTTCACAGAAGTTTTGAAGTTCGGAAGTTCATGGTAAAATTCACTCACTTCAACAAATTAAGCAAAACAAAAATTAAAAAAAAAAATTTTTTTTTTAAATTAATTAAAGAAGTTAATGACGACAAAAACTTTCATCATCATAGTATCTCTAAACCTCTTTTGTTTACGATGTTTACAATACGATGTCGTTGTGAAATTTATAACTGTCTTAAAAGCATGTTTTTAGTATTTTAAATTAACTTTTTCTTATTTAGATCGGACTTCCAGCCATAGGGTTTTCTCCCATAAATTTGACGAAGCAACTACTACACGACCACAATGAATACTTAAATGTGGAGACTTTCATTCGAGGCATTGATATCTATTGCAACGTCATCTCTAAACTTGCCAATTGCTGAAACTTTTTAGAGTAGATTACATTTTTCAATTGAAAGATTTGCTTTGAACGTTTATTTTTGAAATAATGCAGTAATAAAGTAATAAAGATATGTATTTCACATAACACTTTTTTTGCTTGTTCAGTTTTTGTCAACTTCTTGCTAAATAAAGCTGACCGACAACGATTAGACAAAATATTAATAATACTAACTTCAACCACGGTCTTGATTGCTTGCTTGAATGTTTGCAAACCTTGAAAGTGAAAATTAATTAACGTCTTGTCATCGAATCCAGCTGAAAACGGAAATATAGGCTCATTCCTCGTGACAATGCATTCAATTAAAGTTTAAAATTTTTTTAAAAATTTATTTAAAATAATAATTATCTATGTTTTAAAACTAAAACCAATGAAATACAGTTAAACAAATCTTTACATATATAGATTCAAAAAATGTCATTTTAAAATAAATTTTTTTGTAATAAACGAGAAGCTGGCAAATCCAGAAATATAAGGGATTTGTGAAAAAACCTAGTTTTTACGGCTTAATTGTTAAATTCCTTATATTAACTTCACCGTTCGTTGGTTCTGCCTGCTTGCTTGATTGTTTGAATGTTTGCAAACCTTGAAAGTGAAAATTTACTAACTTCACATTATCCAATCGAGCTGAAATTTGAAATATAGGCTTGCTCCTCATGACAATGATCATTTTTTAATTTAAAAAATGTGATAATGATTAAATTATGATGCAATTTTAAAGTTTGAAAATTAAAAAAAATAGTTTGTAATAAACAAATATGATTATTTGTGTTTTAAACAAATCAAATACAATTAAATAAATGTTTGCATATATAAATTCAAAAAAATGTCGTTGTTAAAAAATTGCAATGAATGAAAAGTCAGCGAATCTTGAAATATAAGGAATTTGTGCAAAAACCTCGTTTTTACAGCTTACTTGTTCTATCTTTAGGACTGACACCGCACAATTAACTTATTACACGCCTGCACGCACAAATTTGATTAACGACTGACCTTGCTGACCGGGTTATGCTTGATTGATTACTCGATAAATTGATTGATTGGTTGGTTGGTTGATTGATTTTCACAGCTTACTTGTTAAATTCCTTATATTAATTTCACCGCAGGTCTTGCTTGTTTGCAAAACTTTGAAAGTCGAACCTTAATTAAAAAAAAATTTTTTTCTAAAAATGGTCGATGATCGGAAGGAAAGTGTAGAGGGTAGTTGTAGACAGAGACAGTTTCCCATAAAAATTTCAACTTTTCTTAAACACTAAGGACCGCTCTCTGTCCCCCAATAACTGGAGGGAAGATGGGTAGTCGGAGGTACAATTTCCAATATTTTTCCAAAACATCTTTATTTTAATCTGAATTTTTTTTTAAATCATGGGGGGAATCAACCCTGCCCCCACAATTGACGCCCCTGGTAGAATATTGCATTGTCATCGGATTCAGAGCTATATTAAAAGTTTAAGAGCTGTAACTTATATATTGCCCCCCATGGATTCAAAAATTTACTTTTTTTGAAATACTAAAAAAAACTTTTGACTGCTTTTTAGGTAAATATCAAAAATTTTAGCATCTGGCAGTTGTTTTCCAGTAAGGTTTGTGGATATAAGATCAAATGTTTGCTTTTTTCGCTGTTTTTGGCCCCTCCCGCCCTTTTTTGGCCCCTTCCGCCGTTTTTGGCCCCTCCCGCCAAAGAAGTCTAGATCCGCCACTGTATATATATATATATATTATTTAAATATATAAAATTATTATATATATATTATATATAAAATTTTTTTACTTTTTGGCGGGGCACCCTCTCAAATGGTTGACATTTTTGAGAAAATAAATGTATTAAAAAGTTTAGTTGAATAAAATATGTAAAGGACTTCAGGTGCGATGCGCGGGCGAGTCCGCTATAGTTGAACCCGACACCGAAGCCGGGAGAGATTCGACGTCGAGTATCTCCGGAACCACGTGACCTTGAAAAACCAAACTTTAAAAAGAGCATAGGGGTTCATGAGCTCTAACTCAAATGTGAATCGCAGGGTCACGCGATTTCCGCTTCCGCAGTTATAAGCGCTCGAAAATGGGTACCCGGTATTCGGCACTATTTTTTGTCCAACGCTACAGCCACCCCATCAGGCGAAACGGAGCTGCACTCTACACGAGAAGACGACCCCTGAATGGGACCAACTGATGGGGAAAGAATTTTTCGAATTTGTATTCCGGATATGGATTTATGGGCGTTCAAAGATGGCGGTTTTTCCAATTTTGGATAATTTCGCTTTCGGAGTCGATGTCGAATATCTCCGGAACCACGTGACCTTAAAAAAACAAAACTCAAAAGGAGCATAGGGGTCTATGAGCCCTAACTCAAGTTTAAATTGCAGGATCACGTGACTTCCGGTTCCGGAGTTATGAACGCTCGAAAATCGGTACCGCGTATTCGGCACTAATTTTTGTCCAGCGGTACAGCCACCCCCATCAGGTGAAACAGAGCTGCACTTTACATAGAAAGATGACCCCTGAATGGGACTATCTGATGAAAGGATAATTTTTATTCCGGATATGGATTTATCAAAGATGACGGTTTTTTTAATTTTTTTTCAGTTTCATGTCTGTAAGTTTGCACTCTCATTTATTCGTGAATGGAATTGAATTCGAATACATAGGATGTTAGGTGCGACGCGGGCGATTCCGCTATAGTTGAACGCGATATGAAAGCCGGGAGCAGTGTTGTTTCAGTTAAGCGTAACTTAAACTGAATTTGGTCTAATAACTGAAAAAAGAGATTTAAGTTAAGTACTAACTGAAACTGTAACTGAAAAATAATGTTAACTTTAATTGTAATGCTAATAGTAAAAAAAAGTAGTAACTGTAATACAAACTGGAAAAAAAATGTTTTCGGAAAATCCAATACAGAAATGCGTCAAAATTGTATTTCTTTGTTTATATTTGGTAACCGGACCCACTCGTGTCTTTTATCTCTACTATGATTTGCTTTTTCATTGCTTTATTTGCATTTAACGACGTATAAACAATGTTAAAAATAAATTCTGGCCGAAAACAAGAAAATGGAGTTTGGCGTTATTTAAGTTACGAACCCTCTACTGATAAAAGCCGGTGCAACGTGTGGGAGAAAAAGATTCGAAAGCTCACGTGGTCGAAACTTGCGTAGCTCTGTTGAAAAGTAAATCATCTAAGTCATAGACATAAGGAAGTGGTAAAAGAACTTGAGGTTTTGGAGACTAATCGCAAAAAGCTAAAGGCCAAGCACAAACTAATGGAAAATGATATAGGAAACACGGTTAACCAGAATAGCCCACAGACTACTTTGCCTGCTTTTATTAACCAAAAAAGAATGGAATTCAGATGCACAAGAAGTGAAACTGAGACAGCGTTTGCTTAGTAATATCAGTACTGGGTTATATTAATAACTGTTATACTAACTGTAATAGTAACTGAAAAAATTATTAACTCTAATATTAACTGGAAAAAATGAAAAAAATTAACTTTAACTGTAATACTAACTAAAAAATATTAAATTGGCTAACTTTAACTGTAATACTAACTAAAAAATATTAAATTGGCTAACTTTAACTGATACTCCAACTGAAAAACCCTAACTGAAACAACACTGGCCGGGAGGGATAAGAATCCGAGCACGGAAATTTCGATTTCTCAGAGACAGTAATAGCCAGCGACCTGAGATTTTACAGGTATAGGGGGATCAATGAGACCTAATTTCGGTGCCGACCGAAAGTTTGTGCAACCATGCGCACATCCGCTTTTGGGCTATAAACGCTTGCGGATTCGACGTCGAATATCTCCGGAATCACGTGACCTTGAAAAACCAAACTCAAAAGGAACATAGGAGTCTATGAGTCCTAACTCGAGTTTGAATCGCAGGGTCACGTGACTTTCGGTTCCGGAGTTATGAGCGCTTGAAAATAGGTACTCCGGATTCGGCACTATTTCTTGTCTACAGCCACCCCATCAGGTGAAACGGAACTGCACTCTACATGAGAAAACGACCCCTGAATGGGACCAACTGATGGGGGAAGAATTTTTTGAATTTGTATTCCGGATATGGATTTATGGGCGTTAAAAGATGGCGGTTTTTTCAATTTTGGATAAGTATGGTAATATGGTCTGTAAGTTTGCACTTTCATTTATTCGTGAATGGAATCGAGTCCAAATACGCTAAGTGTTTTAGAAGTAGCTTCCGAAGAATTTGCATCTTAAGAAGTGCCTTCTGAAAGCATATACGCTATGTTTTCTAAAATACGAATAACTAAGAAACAATTAACTACAAGGATACCATAGAATTATTATAACACATTTAAACAATTATTATTAATTGTTGTCATTCTGCTTTGAAACTAACAAAGTGACTAAAATCATCTAGTTTGTAGACAATTGCTTTATCAAGAAATCTCTGGGTGTACATCTTTACAATTAAGTACAATCATTGTTTTGGTTTTTTGTTAGTATGCAGCTTGTGCCTGTCCATCTAGACTACACCATTTCTGCAATGTCTTACACCACTTTCATAATATTGATAATGTTCGTCGTCGAATGGTAATCAGCATCTACAGATCGAAGCTTCACATCTTTGTAGAGGAAAGTTGATGGTAGGCAAGAGCCGTAGCAAGCTATTTTGGCGCCCTGTGCGAGTTACATTTTTTGTCACCCCTACAAAAATTGGAATAGTGAAACAATTGATAAAACATTTTATCTATATATATAAAAGGAAGTCGGGTTTGTGTTACGACACTTATAACTCAAGAACGGCTGAACCGATTTTAGAGATTTTTGATTTATTGGATTTTCCTCAGCTCCTATTAACAGAATAACTAAAAACAATTTGACATTGAATCATGGAGTGGCCCATGGGAACCGCAGTATGTACCCCGGTAGCTATACAGCCGTAACAGTGCGTCCTAGAAAAAAACTTCAAATGGCAAAGTTGTAGAGCACCCTCTATTTGGTCTTACGGACAAAATAAAATTTCAATTTGGAGTTTGAGTTATCGAGATATACAGATGTTTAATTTTCCGTGACATGACATTTATGCACAAATGGGGTAGAGCGCATGTTATTAAATTTTCTGACTATTTCATTGTTTACAATTGAAAATCTCACAGAAAAAATTAAGTACTTTTTCAATTAAAATATAAAATCAAATAATTGTTTATGGGCCATAAAAATATAAAAGATATTTTTAGCATAGATATATGATTTTTAGTTTCGCATTTTCCGTTTTCCATTTGGCATTAACAAAGTGTCAATGCTGTTCTGTCAATATTATATTTTCGTTCGTTGGAATTAATTTGCGAGTTTTAAAGTTTTATTACTTTTAACAAAAACATTATTAATAACAATGCCGCGACCCAGAAGATCTAATCTTTCCCAAAATGGCCGTCAGGCAATTAGGCATCGGAACAATGTTAACCAATCCACCGCGGAAGAACTGGAATTAGCGCGAGAAAGGCGCCGCGTTAGTATGGCCCGGCTTCGTGCTTCTCGAAGACAAGAGCACCGAAGGAGCTGCAGCTAACATTGGTCGATTAACTATTCTACCGGCTACTTACATAGGTAGTCCGCGTCATTCATATGCATGAATATGCGTAGGATGCAATGACATATGTTCGTCATTACGGTCGGCCAGATCTATTCATTACCTTCACCTGTAATCCAAAGTGGATTGAAATTGTTCAAATGCTGCTTCCCGGACAAACATCAAGTGATCGGCACGACATCACCGCACGTGTCTTCAAACAAAAAATTCGGTCCCTGATGAACTACATTGTAAAGCAACATGTTTTTGGTGATACTCGATGCTGGATGTATTCAATCGAATGACAAAAACGAGACTTGCCTCATGCACACATTCTCATTTGGTTAGTTGAAAAAATTAGACCTGACCAAATAGATGATATCATAAATGCCGAGATTGCTGATCCCGAAATCGATCCAGACCTACATGATGTTGTAGTTATGAATATGATTCATGGACCGTGTGTCGCCATCAACCCCCAATCACCGTGCATGGTCGACGGCAAGTGTTCCAAACGTTATCCATAAAAATTTACGACAGAAACCATCACTGGCACTGTTGGCTATCCATTATATCGACGTCGATCACCCGATGATAACGGTCGAACTGTCACAAAGAAAGTGAAAGGAAACGATTTCGTGGTTGACAACAGTTGGATTGTTCCATATTCGCCACTTCTTTCCAAAACATTCAAGACACATTACAATGTTGAGTATTGCAATTCTGTAAAGTCAATTAAGTACATCTGCAAATATGTAACGAAAGGCAGCGATATGGCAGTTTTTGGCATTCAAAGCTCAGATAATGACGAGATTAGACGCTATCAAATTGGTAGATATGTGAACTGCAATGAAGCAATTTGGCGTATATTTTCATTCTCTATTCACGAACGTCATCCCACTGTTGTCCATTTGGCTGTGCATCTGGAGAATGGTCAACGAGTTTATTTTAACGCGTCGAATATTATCCAGCAACAACATTAACAAGTTTTTTTGCGATTTGCCAAAGCGATCCATTTGCACAAAAGTTGCTTTACTCGGAGATGCCACGTTATTACACTTGGAACGCTTCATCAAAGAAATTTCAACGTCGGAAGCAAGGCAGTTCGGTTTTAAAAGAATTCAATTTCCGATTCGCCTAGCATTTGCTATGACGATTAACAAATCACAAGGCCAATCTTTGAGTGTTTGTGGTCTGAACTTGGATAATGCATGTTTTTCTCATGGTCAATCGTATGTGGCGTGTTCACGTGTCGGCAGACCATCAGATTTATTTGTTTTTTCGCCCGATAATAAAACAAAAACCATAGTGTATCATAAAGTGCTGGATTAAAGAGAATCGACCCGAGTTCAACCAATGTTTTTCTAATAAACTATTAGAGTAAACGTTTTTTTAATATTTGTTTTCTTTTAAACTTATATATAGGATATTTGTTATTATTGTTTTTTATTGCTTAAAAAATACACTCTTTAAGGTGAAACGAAGTTCGCCGGGTCCGCTAGTTTTCTATAAAACATGAAAAAATTATATTTTTTAATTAGGTGAGTTTGTCACCTGTCACAGTCAAAACACATCTTTTCTTTATAAAACAAAATGTTATAAAACAACTTTTCTTGCTTTGGCATTTGCAAACGTGTCTATGACATCATCATAATCAATACTGAATGCTGTTTCATGCTCTATTGATATCAATGCCAACCCAGACAATCAGTCTTGAGACATGGATGATCGTATACATTTTTTCATTAGTTTCAATTTGCTGAAACTTCGTTTGCAGGTAGCAACAGTGACTGGGAGCGTAAGAAACAATCTAAGTGCAATTTCAATATTATGGTATATTTCTTTTAGACCATTTCTGTTAATAGCATTAAGCAAATCAATACTTGATGCTGATCGAACATCTTCTACAACTGCTAAACATTGAAAAATGACATCAAAGAATTGGGCGGCATGTTTTGAAAATTAACTGGTTTAAAAATTAAATTATAAAAAAAAATAAATTTTTAATTCTCTTTGATCTTGCCGATATTTTGGTGTTGGTGATGATGATGTTAGTGGGGCTGGTGATTTAATTGAGTTATGGATATATAAATTTTTTTATTAGTTTCAATTTGCTGATAAAATGTTGGAAAAATAAACGCAAAAAATGTATTAATTTTTTTTATTAATGTATATTATTAGCGACCCCATGACGCCGGCGCCCTGTGCGATGGCACAACCCGCACAACCCTTCCTACGGTACTGTGGTAGGCCAGTGATGGTAAAAATCTGCAACTGCTTTTGACAACAAAATATTTCAAGTTATGAAAACTCCATAGCCAAGGATTAACAGTTATCTTCCTCAAAAAATGTTTTGCACCCGGTGTTCAACTGTTTTGTGTCATTGGGAAGCTAAAAGGTCAAAAAAGTCAAAGCTATCAGTTTTACTGAAAAGCACCACAACTATCTTGGATTTTTTAATTCGATCTGAGAAGCTTCTTGATTTTGTGTTTTGTATTTATTTATCTATGCTGTTTTATGATACGGTGTTCATCACCAAACACATTTAAGTAAATGTATTCTACATTTTCTTGCTGTAAAATTTGCTTTTATGCTCAAATTTTGAATTTAAACAACAATGTTCTTTTTATTATGTCTGAGCTTTTTAACAAACTTGCATTTTTTATCTTTTCTCTTTACCATTTTTGAACTTGTGTTTCAGTATCCACATCCTCAATGAATCAACAGCTTTGGTCAATCTTGTGTCTCTATACAGTCCTGTATTAGCTATGCACAAGTAACTTCAAGATGGAATGTTTTCTAGAAATATTATTGCCAGTTTTTACAGCTCACAATAATCATTACAAAGCTGGAATTGTTTCAGATAATTTGATTTAAAACATTGGAAACGGCAACGCCACTGTGTTCTATGTCATTTGAACTCGATGTCTGAAATTTTAACTAGTCTGTGTATTCCCAGCTGCCTTAAAACCTTCAGAAAATCATTATGTCGGGTCTTTTTAAAGAGTAAAAAGATAAAGAGTAACCGTTGCCTCTAAATTAATTTATGAAATGTGATGACAGCAAGCACAATTTTGTCTTGGATCATTTCTTGGACCGCAATTGACGGAAGTAGAGCCAAAGCATTTGAAATCACCATCATGGTTATTTTCAACAGATGCATGTAAGGAGATTGTACAGATGGCACATTGTCTTTGTTCAATGTATCTGATGTTGGTGATGTTCAATCGAATAGAATCAACCATGATATTAATACTTTGATTTGTTCTGATCCAGTAAATGCAGGGGCTGCACAAGCGCGTCTGCAGTCTGCAGATATTCAACTTGCTATGGAACATCAGATTGAAAATGCTGTCTCTGTTGAAAACATATCTGGACTCGTAAATGACAAAGATGCAAAAGAAAGTTGTTCGTTCAAGGTCGTGACCGCTGATGACGTTAATATTGATGTTGATAACTGTTTTTCTCCCTTACATGCATCTGTTGAAAATAACCATGATGGTGATTTAAAAGGCACCTCAATTACAGATAGCATGTTGCTCGGTTTAAAATGCGAAGACAATTATCCTTCTACAACCTCTGAATTATGTTACAGGTATGGTGATAAAAAAGGCGCCTCATCTACAGATGACTTGTTGCAGGGATTAAAAACTATACATACATGTTGCTTGTCGGGATTACCTGGTGAAAGTTTCGTTGATCGAACAGATGTTGTATATGATGATGGTTGTTTATCCGGTTGCCATATATCCGTCCGAATGCACCGGATAAAGGGTGATGGGGAGATTTCTCAGGTGGATGGCGGGTTTTCGGGAGTGTCAGTTGATGGTGCATGTGTTTCAGGGGAGATATCTGGTCCGTTGAGCTTTGCTCACTTAACTGATAACATTAATGTTACAATTAGACGGAGGAGATGACATTGATTTCTGGAACTCTATTTACCAGCCTGGTTAAGTGTTGATGGCGTGTGTGTCTTGTGATGGTGTATGTGATCTTGAGGGAAAATAATTTGATATGATAAAAAGCTTCTTTGTTTGTTTCACATTTCTTGAAACTCTTAACGAATTTTATGAATTTAAATTTAAATTATTATCTCTTGATTTAAATTAATATAATTCTCTAAGTATTTTTATTTTGCTTTTATTATTTTTTACTTATATTCTGCTTATTTTAACGTTCATCGTCCCAATTTTAATTATTATTATTTACTGTATGTATTAACTTTTAGTTACATTGAGATAATCAAAACAACCTTGATGATGGCCGCAATGGCTGAAACTTGCAAGTTGGTTGCTAATAAAACGTTTGATTTTAGATTTCTGCTGGTGGCAGAGCGGTAGAGCGCTCGCCTGTTGATCGTTAGGTCGGCAGTTCAAGCCTCACCTGCGTCACCAGCGTAACTCCCTTAGGCAAGGAGTTCACTCGCATTGCTTTCTCATGTCTATGAAAATAGCGTGTTCTTCGAAGTTTCCGATCCAAAGGAACCTTCGTAAGCGCCTCTGACTTATCTGGCGCTATATAAATTCATCATTATTATTATATTGTAGATATAGTTTAGTGATGTACAGAACTATAATACAGAACTGTAATCTCTGTTTTTCTTAAAATAGTTCAAATATTTCCAAATAGGCTAAAAGTCAACTTGCCCGCTACCCCTACTAAAAAATTAAAGTGCATACTTTTATTGACAACAGCAATGAACAAACAGAATTTATATCCGGTACAACGACAATTAAAGAAACCCTATTTTTTATTAAAATAAGAAATTTCACATTTTGAGTGACAGAAGAAAACGTCTTGATAATCGAATGTGAATATCAGCCCCGCCGTGCTCAACAATTATTCGCATTAAAATTGATTGGCTGAAAAATGTCTGACATTTCTTTATTTACTAGTTTCAATAGTGTGTAAGCTGTTTTGATCGAGTTATTTTACATCAATAAATTTTATAAAAGAAGCAAAAAGTTTAGAAGGTGGCAAATGATTTGGAGCGAGTTGGTCATGTTGCTCAAATTTGAGTTATCACGAAATAGTAACTCTACTAAAATCCATGTTATATTGTTCTGTGTTGTTAATCGAGATTGAATGAACACAGAAAAATTAGATATCAAAAGCTTTATATAATTTCTGGTGGTTTGTGACAATTGTAAAACTTAGCAGAACTATTTCTCGAGTTGTTTTTTTTTACAAAATGACACATTTTCTAACAATTACTTAGGCCAAGTTATTCAAGACGTGATAAACTAAATAAGCTTTGATAAAATTCTACATAAATTGACTTACTAAATGTCATGGAATGTTTCGTCCAAATTCATTCTAAACACATGACTAAAAGCAGTGCTGTTTATGAGTTAATGTAAAAAAATTAAATATAACAGATCTCTAGAAACAATTATTTACAGTGTGTATGTAGCAACAAGAGTGCTACTTTTTGCTTGGAACTTTTTGTTTTGAAGATGGAGGAGTCTTTTGATCAATATTCACCTATTAAATTAAAATAAAACTTTTAATTCGATTAAAAAACACTGGACATAATGTTAAATAGTGATATTGCTGGACTTTTGCATTTGAAGGTAAAGGGGAAGATTAAGTACGTTAAGACGCCGGTTTTTAGCTGCAGTTCACTAAATAGAGTAAATAGCACAAGTCTCAGTTTGTGTATGTGAAATCACACAGCATTCTTTCCACCCGCACGTGTTGAGAAACTGGCAATTATTTGACTCCCACAAATGGATAAAAAGCTGAGTTTGACCTAAGCCATAAGAACGAGCGCCATACCTATGGGAGCAGTTATTTGAGTACTAGAAGTGAATGAAAGATTTGACCTAAATCATAAAAGTAAACTCTTTGCTCAAGGGAACTACGCAATGTGAGACTTCTTTTCTTGAGAATTGAGCCCGATATCCCGAGCGTAGAGGTCGAAGATAACACAGTCGTATTGGTACTCTCTTACAGTACCGCTGCACCACTGTAAATTCATTCTCTGGTGTCTCAACAATGCATGCATGTTAACATTTCAGATATATCAAAACCAATAACCTCTTGCGTAAGGCTGAATTTCTGTATATTAGGATTTCCTTTTTTTGGCAATCCTTTGTCTGAACCGACAGAATTCCTTCTAATAGAATTCTTCAGTTCCATAGGCGAGGATATGTTTGCAAAAACGGCTGAAGGTCTTCGCGGTCTTGGAGTTGAACAGGAGCTTTCTAATTTGCTGTGAGGTTTTGTTGGGGTCCTTGTACCTGCTTGGTTTGCATCTGTGCCTTTTATTCGCTGGCCAAACATTAAAGTCGAGATAGTTTCTGTACTATGAATTTTATCGGGCAGCATGTGAATGATGACATCGGTCCTACAATGACTTTCTGAAAAAAATAATTATACAATGGTGAGTAACCGCGCAAAGAAAACAAAATTTACAGAAAAAAGATAACGTACGGAGAGAATCTTGAAGAAAATGAGTAAGTTTTGAAGATCTGTGAGGAACATGAGTTTGCTTTGTGTTTATCGCACAAATGACATCTCCGAGACACGTCAAAGACTTCACGACACTCTGAAATTCTTTCGCACGAATCGGATCCATCGATGATTTTTCAACTTTTCCAGATCCAGCCAGGTCAATGATATTCAATTTTGCTACGTTTAATGAAAACATCAGATGATTCTATGCAAACATTCATTTAAAAATGTATTGATTTTTACCAGAGGTGGAGGCCCGCTTAGTTTCATGAGTTTCAAAACTAACAAAAAATGTATATATAAAATGAGATGTTGGAGATTTACGAAGCGGTTGAGTCTTTTGAAAAACCTGGAAAAATTGATAGAAATAATTTATGAAAAGATGTTTACTTTTAAGTAATAAGGCAACAAAGGTTTTGTACAAACCTGTTTGTAATCTTCCAATGAATTAACTGGAATTCTCGTCAAGTTTACTAAACAGATGCTTCCGTCGGGGTTTTGTTTGGTGTCAAGATGATTTGATTTAGTACAAGCGTTAAGGACGTCTCTGTTTAGTTTTAAATATCTCAATTTATTTTTTTAATTAAGTATATAATAATATTAAAATGGGCGATCTGTTTGAAAGTTTTGTCTGGTAATTCGTTAAACTTGAAAAATTGACAGGTGAAACAAAAGACCCGATTAAATCTTGTCTATGCTATCAGAAATCAACGAATAAAATGGTTATCTGTGAAACATGTAAAAAAATATCCGTTTATGGTACCCAGATTTTTTAGGAAGCTTTCGATGATTCTTCATCGGAATTTAGTAAATGATAACATTGATTAATTTATGTTAATAGATAGAAATAATAAATAAAATAATAAATAATAAATAATAAATAAAACAAATGTGGAGTTGCTAACCTGAATGTTTCATTTCGAAGTTCCACAACACTGTAAAAGAGGTTACCGTTATTGTTATTCAGGTTGATTAGCTTCAGAATTTCATCTACACATTTCATCAACAGTCCTTCGTGACCTTGACAACCCTTTGAGTACACAAACGATTGTACGTTTTTATGTACATAAATAAAACTTTTCTATAACATCTTACCTCAATTGTATACGTTTTTCCTGAACCGGACTCTCCGTACATAAAAATATTTGCATTGATTCCTTCAGTACAAGCTAATACTGTTGGCTTCACAATCTCGAAAATCTGAAACACGCGATATAGATTAGACAATTTTTTTCCTTTTCAGTTGTAATTGCAGTCAATTGACAAATAAATGTATAAACTTGGTTTTGAGACGGCGAAGGTTCTACGACAAAATCCAATTCGAAGGTTTTTGTTCTGTTCTTGTGAGAGACTTGAACCGTACAGCCCGTCTGTGACGTTGATGTAGACACAACTGAATCTTCATTGTTTGACTGAATGCGGCACAACACGCAACTCCCACGATGATCTGAGAGGTGATTGAAGTATATAAGTTGAACAATTTCTTTGCTAATCGAATAACGAATCAAATTTAAATTAATTGTGTTTTCTACCATCTCTGTTGTGGGATCTTGGCGCATCGAGAACCACACTGTCGTTAATGATTCTTTCAACTACATTCATACAATCTGATCCCACTTCAGAGTCTCTATCGTTCGAAGCATACTCCTTCTCAGAACTGGTTAAACTTCGACTTTCCATTTCATCGTTGCATTGAATTTTTTTGATCAATGGCTCTTTTGACGTTGCTCTGATTTTGCCATTTGTGGTTTTTGAATGTGCGAACCTTCGTTGGTTCATTAGTTTTTCCATTTGCAGTTGACCCTAAAAACGGTACATCAGTGTTAAGAAAAAACTTAAATGTTGTAATAAAAATTTACTTCACTTGTTGAATATGAAAAATCGCCCAGTGGTGCAACTCCTGAAAATCTTCATAAATTTCAATTAAATTGTCTTTCATTTCAACTGCAGCATCCATGGACTTCCTCAACTTCTCCTGAAACTCTCGTGGAATTGAACTTGTTTTGCACACAGTTGCGACTGGATACTGAAGTAGATTGTATTTCATTTAATTATTTAACCAATAAATCTGTTTGTGAAAATTGAATTTAAAATGATCGAACTCTATTGAACGCGGTTGAAAACCCTTGTTGACATTTTTCTTTATTGAGAATACTAAGTCGTTCAAGTGATAATTTCAGCTTTTCGTTGAGAAGTTTGTTTTCTGTCTCCAAAGTTGTAAATCTTTTTTCTTGACCAGAGTTGTTTAGTCCGCCATTCTTAAAAGGATGCAAGTTTCAATTTATAATAAAATAAACTAAATTCATTATTTTATTCATTCTATATCGCTAATTAAAACAATGATTTCTGTGTAATAAAACTGTAATAAATCTTTCTTCAAAAAAACGTCAACTCATATTTATGCGAACAAACAATTCTTAACAGACTTTATTTGTACTAGATTGTTCGGTTTGTTTATCCAGGTGAAGCCTTTTGTTGAGAAGTTCATTCTGTTTCTTCAAGAGAAGAAGATCTTTAAAGTGTTGACATTCAACAGGGTTGAGACATAAACTTGATCGATTTTGGACGGCGTCATTTTTACTTTCATTTTGAGAATGTTTCGATTTCGTGGGCATGAAATTTCCGACAACATCTTGCTCTGTTTAATTAATTGTGATTCAGTAGATCAACATACTTTTATAAATATTTATTAGCAAAAGTTGCTTTATTCGTTCAGAGAATGCAGGCTTCTCATAAGAAAGAAAAGGGAGCACCCAGGGGGTGAAGATTTCTGGGGTTAAAACTAGAACCCCCCCCCCAATTTTTTTCCAAAAAAATTTGTTTTGCATGAAATTATATTATCAAACTGGTTTTACTGTTGATAAAAACACAAAAAATTGACAAATTTTACAATGTTCTTCCTAACGTAAAAACGTCTGCGGACATCCCATGGACATCCGGACAGGTGAAAGTTAATAAAAGCATGTATAATACCGAAACTTATAAACCCACTCAACTCATACAAAAAACACGTATACGACAGATATGAAGTATGAAGAAATTTGCAAAAAAACAAGGAGGAGATGAAGCTTGTTAAATATCGATCAATGCTCCAACGACGACAAATTTTTCTGGTTTTTATGTTTAAAACATTAAAAAAATTCTGTCATCGTATAAAGCCGTTAATTATGTTGAGAAAATAAAAATAAACCTGGTTCAGATATGATTGTATTAATTTATAATATTATAATTTGCATGTATTTTATCATTATCATATTTTAATACATATTTATTGTTTTAAGGATAAATTATTTTTAGGGAATCGACAGGAGTTTATCATTAACTTAGGAAGTGCTCATTTCAATATAGAAAAATTTACGTCATTTTTGAGAGCCTCTCTCAACTCAACAAGTGATCATACTTGTTCGTTCCTGCTATAAACATTAAGCTTTAATAATCAAGCACTGCATTAAAACTAAATGATCATTACCATGAAATCAAAATGTATAAAATACATTTTTCAGATCTATGAATAACTCACCGCTGACTTCAACTTCGATCCTCTCTACTTTTTGTTGCATCTCTTCAATCATGGATCTCAAATTTTTAATCAAATTTCTTTTTTTATGGAGGGGAACATCAAATGGAAGGTGAAGGGAGTTTTGACTTTCTTGTGGAACGAGAAGAGATGATGAAGGAAGGCTAAATGTTCTGGAGGGAGGATGGTGTAGAGGTCTGGCATTAGAGATGGTTTCGAGTTTCCATATCGTAAAATTGTCCAGAATTTGATAATAAGGAACGTCGTCGTCCATTATGGCTTTATAAACGTAGTTTTATTCTGTAAATATCAAAACCGTTGCGAGTTTTAATTTTGTGTAAACATACCGGATGTATTATAAGTTTACTACCATCATAAATAAATGACATGTAATAAATAATAGTAATAGTTCATACAAACAATTCTGAAAGATTATAGAGAGGTTAATTTCATAGAAGGAACTCCAACCCATCTTCTCACTTAAATTTTCTAACTTTAGGAACATCAATTACACAATAATTTATATGTATTTAATTTTAAAATTTTGCTTTCTCAAAATTTTATTTAGGTTACATTCTCTGTTTGTGTGTGTGTGTGTGGCTTTCTCTGTACACAAATCTTGCAAGTAAAATTTAACCAGCTTTTTGACTAGCTAGAAAGCTGAAACTTTCAACATAGCTTTATATTGGATAAAAATACATCATTCAACTAAAAAAACCTAATTTGAGCATATTTCGTATTTCTAAATCGAATGTATTTGAAATTAAAGTTTGTGTTAAAAAACTCGTTTTTTCCTTTACTTGTTTAATTGAAGGACCTAAAAACTGATAAAAGTCCGGGTATCGATGCATTACGTCTGTTTTTAAGAGAAGTAAGACACGAAATAAGCGGTGTGTTAGCAGAAATAATGAACAGGTCCTTGAAAACTGGAGAAATTCCTCGTGATTGGAAAGATGCAATTATTGTACCACTCTTTAAAAAAGGTAGCAGATCTTAGGTAAGTAACTATCGTCCAGTAAGTCTCACGTGTATTATTTGCAAAGTCATGGAAAAAATCATTCAGCTCGAATTAATGAATCACATTAGACACCACAGCATTTTGATAAACAGCCAACATGGATTCGTACAAAGGCGATCATGTCTAACAAATTTGCTAGATTGTTTTGAAAATGTTTATACCTACTTAGACAGAGGATCCCCTGTAGACATAGTCTATCTGGATTTTGCCAAAGCCTTTGACAAAGTACCACATACACGGTTGATGAGAAAAATAGAAGCTGCTGGAATAGGAGGTAATATTCAAGGGTGGATCAAAGAATATCTAGCTGACAGAAGACAAAAAGTGGGAATTAAAGGGAAATACTTGGAGTGAAAAAGCATAAAAAGTGGTGTACGGCAAGGATCCGTTTTTGGGACCTTTACTATTTGTTCTGCTCATTAACGACCTTGATATAGCGACTTGTTCAAAGGTCTCGAAATTTGCTGATGATACAAAGTTATCCATGAAAGTAGAGTGTGAGCTAGATGCCGACATTTTAAGAAAAGATCTTGCAAAAATATACCAATGGTCCCTAGACTGGCAAATGATGTTCAACGTAGATAAATGCTCAGTGATTCACATGGGTAATAAAAATCAAGAGTTTCAGTATGAGATGGGAGAAATATCGTTGATGACATCTGAAGAGGAAGGAGATGCCAAACCATCAAGACAGTGTGCGGAAGCAGCAAAGCGTGCCAATAAGATTTTAGGATTGGTCAAAAGAACAATAATAAGTCAAAACCAGGAAATAATCATCAGGCTATACAAATGTTTGGTGAGACCACATCTAGAATATTGTGTACAAGCTTGGAGCCCTGTTTTAAAAAAGGACATTGTAGTGTTAGAGAAGGTACAAAGGAGGGCTACAAAGTTGATTAAACATTCAAGCCAGTTACCTTACGAAGAAAGATTAAAACAATGTGGCTTAACAACTCTAGAGAAAAGGAGAAGTAGGGGTGACTTGATCGAAGCCTATAAGATAATAACAGGAAAAGAGGATTTAACACCAGCAATGTTTTTTGAACAACCACCAATTCAAAGCACTAGGGGACATAGATTCAAGCTTTTTAAAAAACAAGAAAAGACTATAAAAAAGGCTTTTTTTTAGTTCTAGAGTGGTAAATATATGGAATGACTTGGACGATGACACTGTAGCATCTGAGACTACCACATCTTTTAAAGAAGCGCTATCCAGGCATGGATACTGATTTTTATACAATTTATTTATTTTTAATTAGTTTATTTATCTATTATTATCATTTTTCATTTATTTTATTTTATTCTATTTATTATTATTATTCTTATTATTATTTATTTATTTATTTATTGGTACACGAACAGAGGGACCCAAAGGGCCACTAATACTGTTCGGACAGAACACAATAAAAACTAAAGAAAAACAAAACAAAATAAACCGTCTGATGTGGGGCGACGAGCCAGGCAAAAGTAAAACAGAAAAGTTGTGTTCAAAATATAAACTATATGACTATATATGAATATTAACTAATACATAATAATATTTTTTTTCAATTCGAAGTGGTTGTCTATAGGCGTAAAGTCTTCTAAACCACTATAATAAACGTTATCTTATCTTATCTTATTGAAAATCATTTTTAGAAGGGCTGTGCTGGTATATCGCAATACCGGCAAATACCGATTCCGCCGGTATGAAGGGTGCCGGTATTGAACAATCGGCATTACAACTTTATTTACTTGTATCTGGTAAAGATTTTTATACAAATTATTTATCTATTATCATTTTTCATTTATTTTATTCTATTTATTATTATTATTCTTCTTATTATTTATTTATTTTTAATTCGAAGTGGTTGTCTATAGGCGTAAAGTCTTTTAAACCACTATAATAAACGTTATCTTATCGTTATCTTAATAACAATATAACTCAAATTTAATAAAAATCCTTAAAGTGACCACATTTTGCTTCCTTAAAATTTTGCTTAAAATAACTGTTCTTTTTTCAAATTTAAACTGTTTTGTTGATTGAATAATAAGTGGGTAAAATATAATTAGGCGTTCTTGAATACATACAAATCTAAGAACTATACCGGACATTCTGGGTTCTTATTCTTTTCAACTCTGAATGTTTTAAAAATCGTGGTACAATCAAAAGTACAATTAATGTGTTTTAAACACAGAACATAAAAATAAAAGCTTTGAGACACCAGATTTTGTGTCTGAAGGTCTGTCATTTATATTGTTTAATTTGTCTCAGGAGGCAAGACAACTTACGATATCAACACCCGCATATTCAAAAACACTTCTTTTTATTTATTTTTTGTTGATATATTACATATTTATTCATCACAATACTCTGCTGTAATGCTATCACAATATGTGTTACGGACGTCATAACTACTTCAGAAAACCATTTACATCAACTCCGACTTTTTCATGCGTTAAAAATCAATAAAACCAGTTGTGTTTGGAACTTTAAAAGTAAATATGGTGACAAATTTCGACGTGACCAAGATAGACCATTCCAACAGCACTCTCACCGATTTGACAAAAAATCTTACCCAGATTCAGTTTCTCATTATTCCTCATCAAAAGCATCACCAAATTATCTTTATTCTTTTTGAAGCAGCAGTCTTGACACCTTTTTTTAGAAGCCTACTAATTTCATCTAAAAAAGGTTTCGTTGCTCGTGTTCAATGAAATGTTTGCATAATAGCTGCCCATCGTATTTAAGTAACGTTTACACAACAAATCAGTGGCCTTTGTATCCATCAGAGACTCAGATCCTCATCCACGAAAAACTACTCGTTTCGGTTTTGCGATGCTCCACATATTGTGACAGTTTCGACGATTTCTGAAAATAACTTTTCTCCAAGTTTTTCTGTTATGGATTTTGCTTATTTTACTTTACAAAAACAAAACTTTTTAAAAGTATCGTGGGGGTTGGGGTTAGTGTTTGAATTTTTTGTGGTCCCCGAATACTTATCCGGTGTTGGTGAAAGCTGGTTAATTCTAACTAGATGCATTATATCAGAAGGTGACCAATGCACTAGTTTGCAATATTTTCCACATAAAATATCCGGTGAGAGTCCGACAATTCTTTAAACCTGCAGCCTTAGTACTTTTTACTTTTTAAATGAACCTTTTTAACACTGAGTGATTGTTCTAACACACACACAAAATGCAGTCAAATTTTGATTATTGCATGCTCTTCACTATAGCCAGATTGAAGCTATGTGTTTGGCAGTGGATCGAATGAGCTTGCATGGCTGCCTGCCTGATAAATGACTGCAAACAGTGCTTATTTACACTAATGTTTGCCATAACGTCATAGGCCTGAAGTGCGCAGTTTTCTGTGTGGAGATTGAGACGCAGAACTTCAGCCAAATGTTACTCGGTTATTCTTGGCGACTTCGACAGAGTTTTAATGTAACATTAGTTGCTCAACTGCTCTGAAATAAATCCTTACAATATTACATGACTGCATCTAAGATGCCAGAAATTCACATTTTTTATCCGGTTTTGCTTGTTTGTTTGATATCTTGCAAACCTTGAAAGTGAAAAATAACCAACTTTCGTCATCCAATCCAGTTGAAATTTAGAATATAGACTCACTCCTCATGACAAAACATTTTATTAAATTTTAAACAAAAAGACGCCAAATTCTAAAATATAAGGAATTTGTGATAAAACATTGTTTTTACGGGTTGTTGCATATATGGCAAGGAAGTCTTTCTTGCTTTTTCGTCAATTTTGTTTTCAATCAGCTGATTCTAATCAGTTAATTTTGAATTTTGTGGGGCTGGTTATTGAGAATTTTTTGGATTGTTATGTTGAGCCATGTTTGTTTTTCAAATGATATTGAAACGTCAAAATGTGGACTGTTCCCAGTTCAGTTCCAGTGAATCACGCAGTTCGTCGTTCAAAGTGGTTGTCAGATAAATCAAGACACTGCTAACGTAATTTTAGCTAACACTGACATTGCTATTTTATTTGTCCATCTGCCACTGGCAACCCAATTTAAGGTTTGAAACAAAACCAACTAATCTTAACCGTTTTTGTTAATTCGTCATTTTATAAAATTTTCTCTCATTACTCTCGAAAGAAAAAAGTGTTGAGATGAGTTTGTTTTATTAACAAAGTTATTACTGTTTTAATAATATTATCCGGCAATTACTGGAATTTCTCTGGAATTACGTTGTCCTAGTCAAACCCTATTGTCAAGAAGATTTTTGATAGTGAGGCCATGTCATCTTTTGGAACTATATGTAAGTATAATTTTATTCATCTTAATATTACAATAAAGTTTCCAAAATTCTTTGACTGATGAATATGTGGAGTTTGTGAATAGCTTACATTACAGTTGCAGTATAGTTTTCAAGAACAATTCGAAGACAGTTAAAACAATTGGATCAGATCCCCCATTGGAAATTGTATGTGCTACCTGGTAAGAGCTCACGAAAAGCAAATTTAGCTCCGGTTGTCACCTTGTGGTCAAAAGGAATGTGTTCGGTAGGGGTTTGTGAAATTTTTTAAGCGTTAATAATTTATTATTACTTAATTCCTTAAAAATAACAAAAAGTGTTAATACAGATAAATTACGTTTAAGATTGAAAAACAGAGAAACTTTATTTTAAATTCAAACAAGTCAAGAAATTTTTTTATATTAAATGAGCCAATTTTTAAGCAAAAATGATGGTGTTCTAGTTTTTAAGCTATTTCATTTAAAATGAAGTTCACTTGTGTAAAATATTTGCAAAAATACAAAAGATTTAAACCATTCATTCTATTCTCTAATGAATAATTTTTAAAAAATGGTTTTTACGTTATTTTTATATATGAAAAACTTCAAACATTTTCCTTACAAGCAATAGTAGGAATGGACTAAAATAATTATAAAACTATTTAGAAAATTTTTTTTAAAGTTTTTATCAACACTAAAACCTGTTTATTAATTAATTGTATTAAAAAGTTTTTGGAATAGTTTTTCTGGGGAGGGGAGCATGAATGACCCAATGCAAGTGGCCAATGTAATCAAAAGAAATCATGCTAAAAGTTTTCATAACTCTAATTTTCCACCTAGTGACCTATTTAATCAATAACTAAAATAGTTTCCCGGGATGCCTGTAAAAAAACATTGCCATACCACGCTCTGTGTCGAAGATTAATCCTGGACATTTTTGTCAAAAAAGAAAAGAAAAAATATTAGGAGACGTGAAGTAAAATTATCAAAATTTTGCAGAGTGAAATTAATTTTTAAATTGAAAAAGTCAAAATGAGATTCTAGAAAGCGATTGTGGAAGAAATTTCTGAGGTTGTCGTGAACAATTATAATTTAAGTTTAAACGGTTTTTGTTAAAAAAAAGAATAAGAAAAAAATTGTTTCAGACATCATTTTTGATTAAACATTAAATTAATTTTACCAAAAACAAAACAGTAAATGCAAAGCAAATTAAAACAGTATTAGAGTTTTTTTGTCAACCATTGATGCCTAAACTGTGAATTTTTTGGGTTTTTTGAACCTAATTCAATTTAGGACGTACGTTTGATGATAAACGTTAAAAATACGTTGGTTATAATTATTTCAAAGATTTTGTTTTTTTAATTGTAAAATGTTAAAACGTCTTTCTTCTGCTGTTCTACAAAAAATTGATAATGAACAGACCACAGCCGTAAAACCGATAATTTTTGTTATTGGCACGTTGGTGAACCTAGAATTGTGCATCCCCAACACTAAAAATGACAATTCTTCCAATATTTTAAAACTTTTAATATCAGCTGCAGGTCTGCAACAGTGCAGATTTTTATCTTCTTTTTGAAACAACTCACTCAACCTATCTAGCGAAGAAATATAATTAAATTTTTAGACGTAGCTGAAAACTTTCTAATGGTGGGTTCTCATAAGTAAGTATTATTCCTTCTCCCTTTGAGGCGGATAAATTCCTGGCTTGTTCTAGGCGCGACATAAATGTCGACATTGTTTTTTTAATGATATCAATATCGATTGGCATGCCAATGAACATAACGATCTCATCGAGTTCTGATTGCAGAAATATTTCGCACTTCTATTTTTGTTGAATAATAATAAAAATTAATAATTTTGTTTAATTTAGAGAAGTCAAATAATGAAACTGTAAATGTTTAATCCCACAGCTCATCATCATTACCATTACCTCCACCACTACTACCATCACCACCATAATAATCATTAACTTGCAGTATTCAGCATGACTAAGCATTTATTACTAAGGTGTTAATAAGTACGACTAGGTAAACGTTATAAGTTGGTTTATGTTAATAAGTGGTTTTATTATTCTATCGAAAATTATAGGCTTGCACCCCCAAGTAATTAACATTATAGAAACACCGTCCAAATATCAAAAGGATACAATTTCTGTATATTTAAGAAAAACAATCGTTGCTGACTAGGTTACTTATAAGTTAATCACTATATTAAAACACTTATAATATAATTAATTAAATTTAATGAAAAACAACACTAATGTTTATTGAGACTACTTATACTTATTAGAAATAAGTTATTGCAATCCCGGAATCCCGAAAATTAGCTGTTTTTCCGTGATCGCAATCCCGGATTAAAAGTCAGGATTCCGGGATTCGCTTTATTTTATTGGATTCACTACAACTATTTAATTGAAAGTTTTCTTTTTAATACAAAATCTGATATTATCTGTTGCACAGGTGATTCCTTTTTAGCTATAGTAAAAATTAGTGAATTTATGACATTTAAAATCGAACTTTGACCGGTTATGATATTCTCTATAACAACAAACTTGTTGCACTTTTTAGTAAAATGTGGTAAATTTTTGCCATTTCGATACCAACTTTGACTGGTTAGGGATGTTGTTTAGCAAAAAGCCATCGTTATTAGTGCTATTGCGAGAATTGAAAAAAAAATTATTCAAACAATGACAAATGTGATTCCATCGATTGTAAAAAAAATAATGATGATAATCAATTTTTGAATTAGTCTGATGTAGTTGATGTTGAAGTAACAATTGCTTTAAAATTTCTTTAGAAGATGGTAAAAAAAACTGTGTTTTGACCTGGATTCTAAATGAAATCGCTTCTTTACAATGGCTAAAAAATTTTAGAGTCGAGAGTTTTACTGACAAAATATTAATCTGCTTAGATCTAGAATTATCATATTTAGAAGAAGTTTTACAAGACTAATCTGGTAAGAATGTTTTCAGACAGTTACTGTACTTCGGTAACTATTGAAACAGCCCTGACTAGGAAAAAGCAATTTACTTTTCTTTGTCGTTATCTGCATTTCTAACAATATCAACTTATATTTTTCTGGTACAGAGACGTCGCTAGAGTTTTTGACGCCCGGGGACAAGGTTGAAAAAATGTGTTCCTAGAATTCTAAAAACTTCCATCTTTCCTCGAAAAGTAACTAATGACCGAAAAACTTGGGTACTTTTACACGCTTTTTGGCTCCCCCTTCCAAATAGCACCCGGGAACACATGTGTCCCTCTTTAGCTATGTTCTGGTGAATTTACTCAATTTTAAGACACATTTATAACTTTAGCACAAAAGCTAAATTAAAACGGCAACCTCTTTTAATAAAACTAAAAATAGTGATGTTTTATTTCCAGAAAAATGTCAGGCAGCATTACAGACTGAATGAATACGCACTGATTTTATAAAAAGTACAAACCAATCCGTTCTTAGCAAAAAGGTTATTTAAACTCGTGCAAGTAGCTAAGAAGAAGATTTTTTGACCATAGGTCATTGTGTAAAGGTTGTGGAAATTTTACACAAAACAGCAGTGGAAGTGCTACCAGCAAATGAACAGACAAAAAAATCCTTTTCTGCAAGAAGTCAATATTTTTTTTTATAAAAATCAGATCAGAAAGGAAACCCTTTTAGAACTTTTTTGAATGAAAAGTTATTTCCATAAAAAAAGAATTAAAAAGTGTCTACGTCAAATTATGTCTTGGTGACAAACCCCGATCTCAATCCCGAAGCTCCGGAATTGACAAATTTTCAATCCGTAATCCCAGGACTTGAAAAAGACTAGGATTTTTAATCCTTATTGAACAATAAGGAATAAAAACACGTTTGTATTGAAAATGTTAAAAAATTTCGATGTCTTTAAAAGAAATTTGGTTTGATAGCAAGGATGCCTTTGAAATTGTTTTTAAAAAATATTAAAAACATACATTTTTTTTAGTAACAGACTAAAAACAATATTTAATATTTTTCGTTCTGTGCAGTAGCGTAATTTCAAATACCAGGCCATCTCTTTAAAAACCAAAATAGGCAGTTTTGTTGAAAAACTTGTCAACACAGTTGAGTGATTGAAAAAATTGAAATAAATTTAATTAAAAAGCATAATTTTGTATCTTTAGAGTTTTTTTTACTCTTTAACCCCTCTCCCCCTTGGAGCCATAGTTACGCTATTGATTCTATGATCTTTCGGAAAATAGTTCCATTCACTGCCAATCAATCAATTTAAAGTTCCGCAGTAAATGATTTGACTATCTAATTGGATACCATAGTTCAAATGAAAATTCTGTAGATAAATAGATAAATGCACACCAGCTACAATTTATTACTGAAACAATAACACCGATTGCAACAATGATAATGATAATAATGATAATGATGATGATGATGACGTTGATGATAATGACGACGATGAGAATAACGACGACGACGACGACGATGATGATGATGATAATGATGATGATGATGATGATGATGATGATGATGATGATGATGATGACGACGACGACGACGATGATGATGATGATGACAACGATGACGGCGATGATGATGCTGATGGTAATGATAATGATGGCGATGGCGACGATGACAATGATGATGATGATAATCATGATGATGACAACGATCAAGCGGCTGACAAGAAACTGACAGATATTCAATACATGTTATTGTTTTGTAGCGATAGAAATTATGCCAATAAAACATTTCTTATCGAACTAAAAAGTGTTATTTTACACGAGGACCAAAAATATACAAAATACGATTTTTTTAAAATTATAAACGATTAAGTTCTGTTTATAAGTTAATCATTATATTGTTAACATAATGAGCGAACCACAACAATTATATCAAACTAAAGACAGATACTTATTGGTTTAATTTTCGATTATTAATTTTATTGAATAATTATAAATTAGTAATTATTCTATTATATCAAATAATGAATAATTATAAATAATTAATTATTGTATTTATCTAATATTAAATAATTATAAATAAGTAATTATTGCATAATATATAATATTTAATAATTATAAATAAGTAATTATTGTATTATATCTAATATTAAATAATTATAAATAAATAATTATTGTATTATATCTAATTACTAAGAACAAGTTTTTGCTAACCGCTCTTTATTTTTGAGGAGAATTGAATAAAGATGATATCTCGTATAATTTTATTTCCAACTAATAAACTTCATGAGATAATTCGTATATTCTCTCAAACCGAGATTTTGTTTTTTCGGACTCTAACAAATCAAAACAATTCGAAAAATTTCTGACTAAACTTGTTCACAGCGAATCCAGATTTGCAGCCTACGAGTTGTTCAATATTTTCAAGGCTGGCAGACAACAATTACCTGCTCGTAGTTGCGACCTTTGATGTCCAATCACAGCTTGAGAGGAAATGTATTCATTATTAAACAGCATCGGCTCTAAATGTTTTATATTCAACTTTCAACGACTTCAGCACTTTTTCATAGTTATCGACTTTTTAACGTGACTTGAAAATGATTCGATGAATTCTGTGAATTTTTTGTTGGAAGGTGCACGACTCATTCTCCTTTTCAATTGATTAAAAATCAATCAAAGAATTGATTGACACAAGATTAAATAATGTAATGTAAAATACATCGTTTCGATCAGATGTAATTTCGACCATAAACGATTTCAACTAGATGTGATAATTCTTGACCAATGATGATATTTTAACTTTGTTTCAAAAAATTGGACTTTATTAAACTTTTTTCAAAGATAACGTGTTCTTAATAACACGCAAAAATATATTTCTAATAAATAGATATTATAATTATATTAAAATATTGTATAGAGAAAATTAAGAATGCTCGTACGGAGATTCCACAAAATTAGTTTTCATAGAGCGGCATTTCCGAAATGATTGCATTCTTTCCCCAGGAATGAGTTGTTATTCATCACATCTCTCTTGTACCGGTGCGTGCCATTGGGTTGTTTTGCGTACAAACCAGGTGGGTATGATCGGTGTTTGTCTGCAATGAATGTATTCAATTAGAAATATTATAAATTAAAATGATACACGTTTAGACGTTCGCTTTAATTAATTAAAAAATTTGTTAAGATTGAAAAAATAAGTGTTACTAAATCCAAGAGGAAAAGGCATTAATTTGTTTATCATATTTGAATCAATACCTAATACGTTTTGGTACATCCACTTATTTGCCAATACGTAAGACGCATAGGTACGGTCATGTTCATGTGGCTAGTGTAAGCTTAGCGATACAGTAAATACTGTTTGCTTGTAACTTGTCATTAGGTAAGACTAGGGGAGTCAAAGAAATTTTTAGTCAAACAGAAAACAGCACATGCATTTTTCCTGTACATATATGTCTATACATACACCGGGATAACGTGCTACAGTAGAAGTCTGATAATCCGGCACGTTCGGGAACGGCTTAGTGCCGGACTACCAAAAATTCCGGTCTATCGGGCGGTGCCATTTCTTTTTAGTGTAGGCTATGCGTAAAACAAATGTACTTTGTTTTTTTAACTACATGCATAAATCGTAATTATAAGAACAATAAGGTAATAATTAAACTACAAATACAGTATGCAAATTTTTTCCTTTTCTTCCGTTTTGGCATCTGAGTCACTTCTTCAAGATTTTGAGTAAGCTGAGGGTATACTACACTGTTGATAATGTCCTTATTGGTTAGTTCTTGTTCAACAGGCTCATTCTCGTCGATTAGAAGCCACTCCTCTACCTCATCTTCAGGCAGGTTTTTCAAAGGATTGTCAGCACTTCTAACGACATCCAAAATTTTGGTCAGAGCGTCTTGATGGTTTTTTTCCTCATACTGTAGAGTTAGGTCAGATGCAGAGTTTGCAGCTGGCCCAAGTTTTCTCCAGCATTTTTGGAGTGTTGTATTTTTTTATCTGGTTCCACGACAGTGCAATAGCATAGACGGCATCTTTTACATTAAACTTTTTTTAAAATCAGTCCCGTCCAGACGGCATTTAACTGCCCTTGAATGAAAAACCTATAAAAACATTTAAAATTTTGAATAACCCCTTGGTCTATGGGTTGAATCAAAGAGGTTACGTTAGGTGGGAGCGGAGCAGAGTAGCAACAATATTTTCAAAAACTAACTCATCTACTGGCGGGGGTGGGCTTTGCAATTGTCCAAAAGAAGGATGGCTTTAGAATCTTCTGGTAGACTGAAGGATTCCCTGACCTGAGGCACAAAGTGGTGAAAAAACTAGTCTTTAAAGAGGGCGGCAGTCATCCACGCATCTGAAAAAGCATTGTATTGGACAGGCAAGTGTGTAACATTCTTAAAAGCCTTGGGTTTTTTAGATTTACCTATCACAAAAGGGGTCACTCGGTGGTTTCCAGGCGCATTAGCCTTTGGCTGCTTTTTTTCTTCCCCCAGCTAGTGTAGATGTTGGTAAACATCGCCACAATAGCCCTGTTTCATCAGCATTGTAAATCTGTTCAGGTGTTAAATCATTATCAGCCGCGATTTTCTCAAACTCGTCTTTGTATGTTTCTGCAGAGTTTTGGTTTGCTGAAAGTGTTGCTCCAGTCACATCAAGTCTTCGAATTCCATGCCGAAATTTAAAGTTTCTGAGCCAACCATCAGAATAATTACATTCACAATCAATCTCGAAGAGCAATCGAGTGTACAATGTTTTTTGTCAGTCCATCTTTAGCCAACACAAACAAACTGGATGGTTTGCCCACGCGAGAACATGCCACGTATAATTGTTCGTGAGAAAAACATGGCGTTCCCATATATAATCCACAAACAGACATCGTTTGGCCTTGCGACTTATTAATTGTCATTGTGAATGCCAATCTAATTGTAAATTGAATTCATTTGAATTCAATATGCACTTCTGTGGAAATTATTGGGATCTGTGGCAGCAAAACACTATCGCCTCGGAACTTGACATTCAAAATGCAGGCTTCAACAATGTTTTTCATTAATTTTTTAATTACTAATCGCGTGCCATTGCACAGCCGCGGTGGGTTCAAATTCCGAAGTAGAATAACCGGAGATCCAACTTTAAGTTGTAAATGATGCGGTGACATGCCTGGCAAATCCAATGAGTTCAAAAACTCAGTTGGATAAATTACGGCTTCGCTGGCATCGCAAACTGTATTAATCGATTTGTATGACACCAATTCGCCTGGCAACAACTGCTGTATCTTGAAATTTAAATCATTGACGTCCACATTTTTTGCTGCCAAAATGACTCTTTCTGCCAGCCACTCATGATTCATGTATTGTGTGTGTAAATCGGGAAATACGCTGTCAATGAGAGACTTTTGCAAATTAACAATTGTGCAGAAATCGGTTGGAAATTTTATGCAGATGCAGCCAGTATTTTGATGGACAGCAACTTTTCCATCACCGATATCTAACAAACCTTTAATAAAAAAAAACTAAAATAATTTATAAGGCAGAACAACGTTTGCCGGGTCAGCTAGTATAAATATAAATATATATATATATATATATATATATATATATATATATATATATATATATATATATATATATATATATATATATATATATATATATATATATATATATATATATATATATATATATATATATATATATATATATATATATATATATATATATATATATATATATATATATATATATATATATATATATATATAATTGATTTAAGGCCTAATTTAGGTCGGAAACATTCAATTCATGTATTGTCATCCAGAATAAAGCTTTCCTGAAAGTTTTAGAGCTCTAGGTGGTCGAAAAGTGAGTGAATTTTTGTTTCTAAGATTTGATCACCACAGACAAACAAACAAACATACAGAGAGAGGAGTAGAGTTAAATAAAAGCATTTAAAAATTTATAAACGGGTCATTAGAAAAAAACCTCAGCTTACATAGAAAAAAAGAAGAAAAAGTAGCAATAAACAAAACTTATGACTATCCATTTGTATATAGTAAGGCGTTGCGTAGGTAATTAGTATGTAATGCGAGAGTCTCTAAATTTGAATATGCGCGTATTAATACATTGCTGTTTTGTTGTTATTATTATTATTTATTTATTTAACGTGCTCTCTAAAAAGAAAAATTTCTCAGATTACGAGGCGGCAGTGCCAAAATAAACGAACGAACAGAATCACACATCAGAAACAAAAAGGGTCAATATCCGTTCGTCATACGAAGAAAAAAATGAGTTTTAAGTCGTTTCCTAAAAACATAAACGCTGTCGACACACGCCGGATCGGTAAGTTCAATCGGTAGATTGTTCCAGGTAGTTGGACAAGAAACTGCAAAAGCCCTCGGTCCAAACGTCCTGGTTCCGCAGGAAGGAACAAGAAGCTGACCGGAAGAAGCCGAGCGAAGGTGAGATCGGCCAGGAAACTGAGTCACCGGAATGCACAGACCGGAGAGGTATGACGGCGCAGAACGATGGAGGCATCGGTACGCAGTGAGAGATAGCTTGAAGTCGATACGCGCCTGCATGTTCAGCCAGTGTAGTCGGTCGTGAATCGCTTTAGTGACATGACCGTTACGAGGCAATCGGAGAATCAGCCTAGCCGTGGCACGCATGACACCATCAAGCCGCCTCATTAACAGATCCGGTATTCCACTGAGTAGACAATTACAATAATCAAGTCTAGACAAGATCAAAGCGCGGGCAAGTGCATGCGAAGAATCGACCGTGAGGGATTTGCGAACTGACCTCATCTGTCGTAGATGGTAGTAACTGGTGTTGACCAATTTTGCAACGTGTTCGCTGAAAGTCAGTTGAGAATCTATGATGACCCCAAGATTGCGAAACCTATCGACGAGACGAATGATGTTTCCAGCTATATTGATCTCGTCAAAGGTGCAGTGCAACCGACGTCTAGAGGATCCTAGTAGAATGACCTCTAATCAGGCTGTCAGATTTGAATATTTACGCGCAGGCCTACGGTTTCTTTATAAGGAGACTTAAAATTTGAATCGAGGAGAATTGCGCCTACTTTGTCTTTGTCAGAACTCGAACCTGTATTACTTTGTCGTGTTGATATTTAATAATAATCCGTGTTTTGGACATTTTTCAATATAAAACAAACTGATTGTCAATTAGAAAGTGTTTGGCTTGTTTTTAACACATCCCAATTGTTTTAAACTTGTTTTCATCGAAGTTCGTCAACAGTTTCGGCTTTCGCAAAGGCGGCTGTCGTAACAGTGATACTGGTCAATAATAAACTAAAAAAAACTAGGAGCTGGTAATAATGTTAATATAGGTAACTACTATGTCCACCTAGTGCAGTATTGGTTTCGAATTTATTTAAGTTTTAGTTTCTATTTCGTTTCAATAAGCTTATTTCTATTTCAGTTTCTATTGTATTTTTATCATTATTTTCTTTCCAGTTTCTATTTCGTTTTGAGACATTTATTTTTGTTTCAGTTTTCGTTTTCAGAAATACTTAATGTATTTAAAAAAAACAAACACTTGATGCAATTTTTTACTGCTAACATGAAATATTCAATCATTACGGTAAATAAAAGCTACAATCAAATTAATTACAAACTTTTATTCAGGTAACAATCTCTGTTTGTATGTGTGTGTAGCTTTTTCTGTACGCAAATCTTGCAAGTAAAATTTAACCAGCTTTTTGAATAGCTAGGAAGCTGAAACTTTCAGCATACCTTTATATTGGATGACAATACATGATTCAATTAAAAAAAATTAATTTGAACATTTCTTTTATTTCTAACTTGAGTGTATTTGAAATAGAAGTTTATGCTGGAAAACTCGTTTTTTCCTATTACTTGTTTTAACTTATGTTTCAAAAATAAACGTTTTTGTAGGTTGTGGCTCATGTTGCGTCTTTCAGATGTGAGCATCCCACATGTTGAAAACAAACGTTCTATAAACGCTTCTGAACATGGCAGAGATAATACATTCTGGAAAGCCTGTCTTTTTTCCCATTCAGTTATGCAGTTCTCATCAGGTCTTTTTTATGTTTTTTATGTTCTCCATTTTGCAGGACTGTGAGATATGTCGTCATCTCAATGTCCGTTTGAGATTTATCCATTACCGGTTAAACCTGGGAGGTAACAGCGCAGGTGGCTAAATATTTAAATTATGTCGTGAATCAAATTTTCATCCTGGCTGCTTCGACCTCGCTGTTGTTCAACTGGAATTTCTGCACTGAAGTTTTGTGTCTTTTTCAAAATAAATTCCTAACAAAGCAGCTTTGTGGGGTAAACCACTCAACAACTAAAAATAAACTGTACAGTTCAAAAGTTAGTCATGTGACCAAATGAGAAAGAAAGTTATAAAAACAAGTACATATAAAAAATAATTTAAAAAAATGCATTATTTGCTTCTTTATCTGAGTCAACAAACTAAAATTTTTGAATCTTAAACAACCGTTACGCTCAATCTTGTACATTGTTTATTTCTTTCTTATGAAATCAAAATTAATAAATTTAACTCGATGTATGGATTAGTTGTTATGTTGACCCTAACCCTAACGGACAACTTTTATTAATTTTAATTGATTTAAGGCCTAATTCATGTCAAAAACATTCAATTCATGTATTGTCATCCAGAATAAAGTTTTCCTGAAAGTTTTAGAGCCCTAGGTAGTCGAAAAGTGGGTGAATTTTTGTTTCTAAGATTTGATCACCACAGACAAACAAACAAACAAACAAACAAACAGAGAGACGAGTAAAGTTAAATAAAAGCATTTAAAAAGACTTCACCAGGCCCTTCTGTGTTTTAGTTTTTTTTACCTTTTTAATAACTGAACATCCCAATTTAAAACGTAAATTTGTCAAATCAATTGGGGAAAAGCTCAATGGAAATTTCATTGCTATCGATCACCTTCCTTCCTTAAATTTAAAATTCCCCAATGTCAAAAAGTCTGAATGAGACATTGGGTAGGATTGTGAAGCTCTGTACGGCCTGCACCTTAAGCACATATACTTATACTATATATCTTGACATGCAATGCATGCAAATTGGGCGATGCAAGTTAAAATGGCCTTTTCACTAGGGCCATGGCTGGGTATAAAAAAATATATCCTGATTCACATGACTAATTCATTTTTTTATTAAAATACTAGCGGGGTTACCCGGCGTTGCCCGGGGTTTTTAGAGGTTTTTCTAATGTTTGTCTCTCTCGCTCCCGTTTCCTTCTCCACTTTCCCGTTTTCGTCGCGTTCCCGGTCGCTTTTCCGCTCTCGGTCGTTTTCCAGCTCCCAGTCGCTTTCCCGCTCAGAAGTTTTGTTATCGATTTTCTCTCTTGCTCGCGTTTCCTTCCAAGCTTGCTCTCCCGATTCCAGTCGCTTTCCGCGTTCCCGGTCGCTTTCCCGTTCCCGGTCGGTTTCCCGTTCCCGGTCGCTTTCCCGTTCCCGGTCGCTTTCCCGTTCCCGGTCGCTTTCCCGTTCCCGGTCGCTTTCCCGTTCCCGCTCACGCTTGCTCTCCCGTTCCCGGTCATGCTTGCTCTCCCATTCCCGGTCACTGTTGCTCTCCCGTTCCCGTTCACGCTCATTTTCTCTTTTCCATTCTTTCATAACTTTTGTTAGCCTATAAAACGTAAAATAGATTTGCTAAGACTATATATATATATGAATGTTTGTGGGTTAGTTTGTCTATTATAGAAACGGGAAAGCGACCCGGAACGGACAGCGAGCGGGAACGGAAAAGCAAGCGTGAGCGGGAATGGGAGAGCAAACGTGAGCGGGAACGGGACAGCGACCGGGAGCGGGGAAGCGACCGGCAGTGGGAAAACGACCGAAAACGGGAAAGCGAACAGGAGTGGGAAAGCAGGTGGGAAAGGAAACGGGAGAGAAAGAGGCAAACATTAGAAAAACCTCTAAAAAACCCGGGCAACGCCGGGTATCTCCGCTATTACATACATAAACACATACACAGACACACATACATGCACATACACATACATACATACACACATACATACATATATATATAGTTCCCGCTCGCACACCCGCTCCGCTCCGCTCATTTTATGACGGATTTCAATTTTTTTTTCTCTATATTTGATTCCCCTTGACTCTCAAGGTTGTGTGAAAATTTCATTACGATCGGATGAATGGTGTAGCAATGCATAAAGGACATGAATATATATATACATATATACAAACATTCATTTTTATATATATAGATTTGGAGCAAATTTTTTGGGTAATTTTAAAGTAAAATTTTTTTAAAGATGGCTGTGCTTGTGGTATAAACCTAAAACGTCGTTGATCACGTGGTACTAGGGCTATGAAATTTTGCTTTAATTTGTCCTCGCTACTTACTATAGGCACATACGGGGTATTGCGTGTCTAGGTATACATAGTATAAGTCTATGCTTAGGCTTGCTGAAAGCCGGCGTTGTACAACAGCGTATTTAGGATCTTCGAACTTTTAACTTTGTTGAATTGTGTAAAATCGAAAGCAACAAAAACTCTTACTTCCTTCTTATCAAGTATTTTCTAATAGCAAAATTTTAGTCTTATTTTTGACAAAAATTTTAATTATAATTTTCTAAAAAGAGACAGTTAACGTTTTATGTTTTAAAAATTTGATTCAAATCTTTGAAAATGTTTCTACTCACTAGAACATCGAAAGCACGTGACTTGTAGTATTAAGCTTGAATAAGGTGTGCCTAAATATTACAACCTTTACCTTTCATAACAGATAACATTTGAAATGACTTCAGTTGAGCTTAATGATATCAGAGATGGCACAGGTAAGTATAAAAGTCTGAATGGACGACTTAAGAGAAATAGATTTATTTTTTTTTAGAAAATTGTTCTCTAACTAAATTATTCAAAAACAAAGTAACATTAAAATACGAATAAACATTTTATTCTGAAATGGAATACTTCATATTTGTTTCAAAATTTATATTTATTTAGAGAAAGAGGAGAAAAATATAAAAGATGGGTTGCTAGAAAAACAAGACAAGGATTTAAATGGAACTCAAACCTCAACTTCTATTCGTATGTGCATTTTTTGTTATTTCAAATAGTTTATTGAATATAAAACACTTTTTAACTGTTTGTATGTTCAAGAACTTTTAATCGCTTTTCAATTTTTCTTAGGCTAATAGTTTGTTTTAGAAATCTTGTAAATTAATTTTCATTTATCAAGTCCATCCCACCGGCCGTTCATAACATTCCAGTTATTCCTGATTCGAGCAAAAAATTATCGTTTGGTTTTTATTGGAATTGAACTAGCTGAGTATTTTTACTGCAACATAATCAGAAATCGACGATTATTTACTTATTTTTTTGTATTTTCATTGTGTGACTAATTCAATCAATAACATTATTATGTGTAACACGTGCAAGCAAATATAAAACGTCGCCAGAATAATATATTATTATTATAACTCATGGCAAAATTTTAAACAGTAAAAGCCGGCGAGTATTGTTGTGCTTTGAATTGTTTTGAATAGCAAGCACTACGGTGTTGTATTAAGTTAAAAATCGGTTGGTGACCTAGTGTGCAAATGTTATTAAGCATGGGTGTGTCAGCAGGTCGTCTTAAATTTATACTTGCTAAATTATTTGAATTTGCTACAAATTTACAGAATCATTAGAGGCGCTGGTGGCAGAGCGGTAGAGCGTTCGCCTGTTGATCATTAGGTCGGCAGTTCAAGCCTCACCGGCGTCACCAGCGTAACTCCCTTAAGCAAGGAGTTCACTCGCATTGCTAAAGGGGTAGGCGCCTATAAATGGCTGCCTCTGCAAAGAACCCTTCAGTGGCCTTGAAGTCCTTTAGGATTTACGCCACTCTAAATATTGTCAAACATTATTATTATTATTATTATTATTATTATTATTATTATTATTATTATTATTATTATTATTATTATTATTATTATTATTATTATTATTATTATTATTATTATTATTATTATTATTATTATTATTATTATTATTATTATTATTATTATTATTATTATTATTATTATTATTATTATTATTATTATTATTATTATTATTATTTTGAGTTTAATGACACAAAAAATAATAGTATAAGAAAAAAACTTAAACAAGGATGGTAACCTTTGAAAATGAAATTTGACATGAAATGTTCAGACAACATTCTGATATTCAGTTTTATATTTTAAACTAGAAAAGTGCCCGGCGTTGCCCGGGGTTTTTAGAGGTTTTTTATCGTTTTTCTCTCTCGCTCACGCTTCTTTTCCCTCTCCCGGTCGCTTTCCCGTACCCGCTTGCTTTTCTGTTCCCGTCCCTGCTCTTTCTCCATTTCATGTTTGCTCTCCCGTTCCCGCTCGCTCTTCCACTCCCGCTCCGTTCTATTTTGACCGATTTTAATTATTTTCACAAAAACCTCCCTCTATTGACTCTCAAGGTTGTGTGAAAATTTCATTACGATCGTATGAATAGTGTAGCAATGCATAAAAGATATACATACAGACATAAAATCATTTGTATACATAGATAAATTAGGGCAACTAGTTCCCCTTTGCACTGGAAATCCGGTGTGAATATACTTTTCAATTTTCCCTCTTGAAAGTTACCTACTTCCGACAAAACGTATAACGGTTCTATGACTCCAATGTGTTCTAAAGTAAAGTTTGCTCTAACTGGCGACAGGAAGCACTGTAAAGTTAGACCCCTCAGCTGCCGGTTCAGTGGCAGGGTTAATCTGCAATGGGAAGCGATCAAGCCTTTGCCCTTTTAAGCTGAATAAAATAAGTTTTTTAAATGATAACTTACAATATAGAATGTCAGCCTAAACTGATCACAATGATATATATATATATATATATCAATCTCGTGTCATAGTGTTTCAAATTGAACTTCTCCGAAACGGCTGACTGAACCGATTTTTATGAATTTTTTTACATTTGATAGGACTGAGGATAGGTCCATGGCTATTTAGAATATTTTTTTCAACATATTTAAAAACGTTATTTTGGAAAAACAAAGGACAAACAGACAGACAGAGAAACAAACAGACACTCATAGTATATATATATATATATATATATATATATATATATATATATATATATATATATATATATATATATATATATATATATATATATATATATATATATATATATATATATATATATATATATATATATGTATATATATATATATATATATATATATAACGGAAGAGTAAACGGGAGCAAGAGAGAAGAACGATAAAAAAAACTTTCAAAAACACCGGGCGTTGTACATTCAATTGCTCTTCGAGATTGATTTTTTTAAATTGTCATAATTTTGTACATTAAACTTATAATAAAAAAACCGAAATAATTTAAAAGGCAAAACAACGTTTGGTGGGTCAGCTAGTATATATATAAAAATGTCTCAATTAGATTTTGAACCGTGGACATATACATTGAATTTTAGTTAATAAACTATAACAAACAAAACAATTTTACTTTGAAACTTTGTTAAGTGCTTTAGTTTTTGAAAAACTGATATTTTGATTCATGGACACTTGAGTAAATATGATTTAGAATTATGGTATTTGCCAGTTGGTATTAGTTGGACAAATTTTTGAAAAATGTAGTGGGCAGGGGTGTGATTTATAATTTTATTGAGTTTAAAGCACTACTAATGATAGGTGATATTGAAACATTTTAGGAAAAATAATGATATAAAGTTTTTTTTAGACCATCTCACATTTTCACAATTTTGCATTTTGTATTTCTGATTGCCAAAGGGTAAATTTACATATAAGCCGAGAATTAAGCCGCCGCCGGCCACAAAAACAGAAACAGTTAGCCGCCGCCGGTGTAACAGGTAGGGTGGACTCTAGGCCGGAGATATTCTAAAGTACATAATAACTAGGTATGGTTTACTCATAGAGTACACCATACCTAGTTAGGATGTACTCTATAGGTATGCTATACCTAGTTATAATGTACTCAAGAGTACGGGCTACCTGGTTAGCATCCAGACACAACGTACTCTAGTCAGTTGAAATGTACTCTATAGTCCACCCTAAATAAGGAATGGAGAACTCTAGCACAAATTTTTAATTTCTAGCTAAATTGTACTCTATGTTATGGCCTATTTTGTATTTTCAACTTACCGTTTGCTTATGTATTGCAAATTTATAATTTTGATTACATTTTACTCTATGTTATTAAATGTTCCATACTTGTTCCATACTCTATAGTCCACCCTACCTAAGAAATGTAAAACTCTAGCAAAAATGTCTAATTTTTAACTTAATTTTACTTTACGTAATGTAATATTTTTTATTTTCAACTTATCGTGTACAAGTTTAATACAAATTTATAATTTTGGTTATATTTTACTCTATGTTATGAAATGTTCCCGATTTTCAACTTCTGTTTTACAGCGTCTTCGACTGTTTCGAACTCAAAATTATGTAATAACATTAGATTTTGCTTTAAAAAAACGAAAAGATGGTTAAGGTCGATGATAAGAATTTAAAACACAAAATGAATGAATGCGATACAGGTGATTTAATTTTAAAGAACAAACAAGAAAAACAACTTGACGACATTGATCGATTTTTAAGAAATGATTCTTATCCAGCACACATGAAAGCACGACCAGGTCAGTAAGCAAACATGCAAAAATGTGCAACAAATACATATTAAACAACGATGTCCTGCATTACCGATACGGCTAGCAAAATTAGTCTCACAGTATGGCCCCAACCTATTTACGCGTATTAAAAAGTGCAGAAATCTGTAAAGATATTCTAAAAGCAATCCTTCAAGGCAGTTGTTATAACAAATTTTTAACTTAACCATACTGTGCCAATAAAACTAATGATACTAAAGGGAGTGAAGAGAAACAGACAATTCAAGCGGCAGACATGAGTGGGCATGTTGGCAAAGACAAAACATTACTTTAATTGTTGGACGCTGATGTATGGTGGCCAGGAATAAACGTGGACATGAGAGAATTTGTTGCAACTTTTGAAGCTTTTAAACGCAGAAACACTAGCTCCAACAAGACTGCTCCTACAATGCATTTTATTTCTATTCCCCACAAAGTTTGGTCATAGAATGTCTTGAATTTGTGCACTTTACCAAAGACAACAAAGAGATATGTTGCTTTTTGCGTCATTGTTGATTACTTTTCAAAATGGATGGAAGCAAAACCTAATGCCTCAAAAACAGCCAAAGGCGTTGCAACCTTTCTCTATGAACTAACTTGTCGACATGGTTGTGTTACTATACAGATCAATGATCAAACTGTCTACTGAACTACATCGACTGACAGGAACAAAACAAAAAATAACAAGTGCTTATCACCCACAGGCAAATAGACTTGTAGAGCGTCAAAACAGAACAATTCAAAGTAGTTTTTTGAAAGTTTTAGGAAGCAACCAAGAGAGGTGATCCGATGTCCTACAAGGTGTTCCGTTTGCTTTTTTTGCAGCCAGACACAAATCTACTGAGCAAACACATTTTGAAATGACGTACGGACGCAAAGCAGTCCTTCCAACAAAATATAATTTTGTTCTTATTGCTGGGTCAAACCAATCAGCTCCGTTTGATTTGTAAGCTGAAGAATTGAGTGTCAATGAAAGTGAATTTTAAAATCATCTTATTCTTTAAAAACTGACAACATCTTGTTAACTTTGGCTTTGTTATTTGTAATTTTTTTTATTTTTTTTATTCAGCGGTTTACAAAATTAAAAAAAATTCTAAGAATACATTTTAAAACAAAACATCTCATCTCTCATCGATTGCATAAAACAATGACAATGAATTTAATTTTCGTCTAAACACCATTTGATGTATTTTAGAGTTTATTATGCTGACAGGTATCTCGGACTTTATACTGGTAAATTTTGCTAGAGCCCATCCTACTTTTAGGGATATTGTACTCTAGAATCCAAAGTGCCGCAGGTATATCGGACTCTAGGGTATGAGAATCTACTAGAGTCCATCGTACCTCCTACCCTCGAGTTTGGGGATTTTTTACTCTAGAGTACATGATACCTGCAGGCATATTGGACTGTAGAGTCCAAAAGTTGCTTAGAGTCAACCGGCCGCAAATTTTCGGTCCGCCGTAAATTAGGCTGCAAAACGTGCTAAGCCGGCCGTGAAACGGTTACTAAGGCGGCTGAGGGGTTTATGTAGAGTGAGCTAGATTGCAAGTAGAGGCCTAAAATCACGTATAACGTTCTAAATGCAAATGATTTGTATTATTAAATTCACATATAACCTAATGAAAATGTGTAGAGTAGCAAAACTAGAGTTTTGTTGCACAGTCTGCACGGTGTGTTTTTGAGTTTGCCAAATCAATGGTAGGCACCAAACATTATAATTTGTTAAATATATGTTCGTACTTAAATTTAAAATTTCAGTTATCTTTGCATTGATTGGACTGTAATGATGATGATGATGATGATGCATGCTATGGACTCGTATGTACGGGAAAACAACGCTAATACGACAGAGACACGAACACGCACAATCGCCAACTATGTTTATTTCCCGAGAAAAAAGATGACACTCAAACAGTGAAGATTAGATATAGCCTAGGGCCATAGACAAAAGATTCTAGACAATTAATAAATAATAATTGTCTATCCCTAACACCTCCCCCCTCAACAAAATCCATATTTTATTTTTTGTCCATGTTCAACCTTTTGGGAGGTCCACACTTCCTCTACGGTTTTGAAGGTTCTTCTGGGGCGTGGACTTCAGCGACATCTGTGAGATCTGTTGCAGTGACATCTGTTGATTTACTTGCTTTTTCCTTTGACGCATCATGGACATCCTCGTACGGATACCTCTGGTAACTCGATGTCTCAGTTGATTGGTGCGTCTACGAACAACGTTCTGATCAACTTGCACATCATAGACGGTTTGGCCAAGCTTCTTCCGTACGGTTTCAGGTTGCCACGTAGGATGATTCAGTTCTTCATGACATCTCACAAAGACGGGTTCGTCTTCAGTGAAAGTCATCCTGCGTGCTCCATATTTCCTAATAAAATCCACTTACATCTTCAAGTTTTTCTCCTGGAAATGAATTCCTTGTCCATCCAATAGCTGTAGGTCATTTAATGGAGTTCGTAACAGCCGCTGCATGAAGTTCTTTGCAGGCGACCTTTGACCTGGGGATGACGGACACGGTGTTGTTCGATACGTCAACAGGAACTTTTCTAGCACTTCTGTTATCGCTCCTTCTCCTCTTAGCTTTTGGCATGACCTTTTAAAGGTATCCACAAAACGCTCGGCTTGCCCATTGCTCTGTGCGTGGTATGGTGGCGTTTGAACATGCTGAATTCTATTTTTCTGATAGTATCTTGCAATCTCCTTTGACGTGAACTGCGTTACATTGTCCGACACGAGCATCCTGGGAAATCCATATCAGCTGAAAATCCTTTTTAGCTCTCTTATTGTCGCAGTGGCCGTTGTTGTCTTCATTGGCACAACCTCTGGCCACTTAGAATAGGCATCCACAACGATCACGAACATGGAACCTTCCATTGGTCCAGCAAAATCTATGTGAATCCTTTCCATAGGACAATTCGGCATCGGCCATGATGCAAATTCGTTCTTCACAGGCATCTTCGCAGCACTTTGACACGCACTGCAATTTCGACCCTGTCTTCTATATCCCGATCTATTTTTAACCAGTAGACACTTCTCCGAGCAAGCATTTTCATTCTTGTTGAACCAGGATGACCTTTATGAAGCATCTTCAGTAACCTGGCTTGAAGCTCACGTGGGATTACAGCACGAGATCCCATGAAAATCACTCCATCACAGACTGATAAATCTGTTTTACGGCTGTGGATGGCATGCAAGGTTGATCCAGCCTGGAAACTTGGCCATCTTCCTGATGCAATGGTTTCCATGACCACTTGTAGCTCGGTATCCTGTTCGGTCATACTCCGAATGTCTCTTTTTGTTACTGGCAACTTACGTATGACATCACGTTGAACTCCTGTTACGTCTTCTTCGATCTTGGCAATCACGACATCTTCTTCATCAGCAAGTTTCTTTGACGCGATGAAACGGGATAAAGCATCGGCCTGTCCAAAGTAGGTTGTTCGTCTATACTCTATGGTAAAATCATAGGCCAGCAAGACCAGTTTCCATTGTTGGAGGCGATTTGCTGAATGACCGCACACTCCTGTCTTCGATCAAAAAACAGTAAGCAACGGCTTGTTGTCCGTCAACAGCTTGAAGCGTCGTCCATAAACGTACCTGTGGAATTTCCTAACTGCAAATACGAGGGCACCTGTTTTTTTCTCGATCTGCCCATAGTTTTGCTAATCATACCCAAGAAGGATTTCAACTGCTTTTTGTCCTTGGGTACTGGCATCCCTCTGATTGCTTCTATTTTCTCTGGGTCTGGTCGACGGCCTTTACTATTTACGACCTGCCCCAAGAACTTAATTTTTTTCATTGCGAAAGAACATTTTGAGTCTTCTTCGACTTCTATATGCAAATACGCATCTACCAAGTCAATTTGTGTACCATGCGCCTTGGTTCCGACGAGGGAAGATTTCTTCGGGAGTCGGTAGTGGGTGTCGATGCATCTTCAATGCCTTATTCAGCTCCGTCTTGAAATCAGCAGAAATTCGGATGTGCCCATTTTTCTTAGCGACCACGACAACTGGAGCTGCCCAATTGCTGTAGTCGACTTTTTTCAAAACTCCTTGCTGGACAAGACGTTCTAACTCTGCATTCACAGCCTCTTCTTGTGCGAATGGAAACTTCCTCTGTCTGCAGAAGGTTGGACGTGTCCCTTGCTTGACCACCAGCTGTGCCATCTTTTGCAACGTCCCAGTTCTTTCTTGAAAACATCGGGAAAACATCTTTCCAAGTCTCTTGAGAGTTGTTTTCCTTCACTCGGCTTCTGTTCAATTTTGCAACCGATAGCGTCAAATGCTTCTTGAAAGGGTGGAAGATGATTCATCCATTCGATGCCCAGCTGTTCTTCAAAATGTTTAGCCACGAAGCAGCGACCATGGCCAGAATGTCCCTTGCAGGAGAACTCTATGTCGAATTGACCCATAACTTGAATCGGTGTCCTATTTGCAGCACCCAGAGATGTCGACGATTCGTCGAGAAGCGGAGACCCGATTCTTTCCCACACTTCCTTGCTGATCACCGTCACATCTGCACCAGAGTCCAGCTGCATTTTCACCTCTGTTTTACCAAAGTTGACTATAGTGAACCTCCGATTTTCCATTATTTTGTCTTCAACCTTCTTAACTCTAGTTTTTATCTTTCGTTGATTATTATTAGAGTCGTTTGCATTTTTCGGGCAGTCTTTTCTAAAATGACTTTTAGATCCGCAGATGAAACAAGCACTACGTTAAGAACCTTGGCCCATCTCTTTGCCAGGGAGATCACGGTTGTTCTTCTTCTTCCTCTGCTTTGCTTCAGCTGCAGCGACGATTGGTGTTGGCCTTGACACGACGTTGGAATCGACCTGTAATTTCGTGATTATGTCACACTCTCTTGTCAAATCTTCCAGCGTGCATGCATCATGCATTTCTAATCTTCGTAACAGCTTGGAGCACATGTCAGCGTGAGCGGAACCTTTCAGTCCAGACACAAAAATTAGGCATTTGAAATTCTCCATCGTCATCTTGTCGAGTTGAGCCTGTTCACACATTCTGTTTACTTTTGCACCAAATGAGCTATACTCTTCTTCACCAATTGATAAACGAAAAACCTCATACCTCCTTCTGATGATCGTTACTTTCTTTCCAAAAAGTCTGTCCAGAGTCGTCTTCGCTTCATCATACTGCAGGTCCCTCGGTGTTCGCGGCAGTGTGTGATCGGTGAACTTTGAATAACTACACGTGTCTAGTTTGGATATCAAAATTCTTGTCTTTTCCTCGCCTGACAATCCTTCATTGTTTGAAGTGATAGCGTCTTCGAAACGGCAGATCCACTTCGAAAACGTACCTCCGGATTCAGGGTCGAATGAGAACATCGGAATTTTCTTTACCAAATCAGCACCGGCATTTTGTGCAGTTTTGTGAACCTTCAATGACTGCAGAATCTCTAGCAGCGCATCTTCTCGCCGTGTACTTACTTCGTCAAGTCGTCGCGCTTCATCCAACAAACGAACCAAAATTTTTGACAAATTCTGTTCAGATCCCATCTCGTCGCCAAATATGTTATGGACTCGTATGTACGGAAAAACAACGCTAATACGACAGAGACACGAATACGCACAGTCGCCAACTATGTTTATTTCCGAGAAAGGATGACACTCAAACAGTGAAGCTTAGATATAGCCTAGGGCCATAGACAAAAGATTCTAGACAATAAATAATAATTGTTTATCCCTAACAATGCAGCTAATGATAATGATGATGATGATGTTCCATTACTGCAAGTTGTTCTCAAAAATAAAGATTTTCAAGCCATAGCGAAACAATTTTAATTGTTGGCTAACTCTAAGATTCAGACTGGTAGTTGTGGCTTTCGTTGATGTTAAAATTAGCTTTGGTTGTTGGAGTAGTTATGTTATAGGTTTAATGAATGTAAGTTCTGATTTTTGAGCTAAAGTTGATTTTAAATCAGTACAGGTGATATATACTCGGACGTTGTACCTTGCGCCGTGGTGGATTTTTTGTTTGCCGATTTTTTATGGTTTGAGTTTACAATTGCTGAATATTTTATTAATAAGGTTCAGTTGCTAAAATTTTGATTGTTGTGTATGGAGATGAAGTCCGCTGTTCAAAATTTTTCTCGAGGGCTTTTACGATTTGAGCACAAATCTTTTCAAAACAAAGGATATAACTTTTTCCAAAACTGTTCATAACTCAGACAAAAATGACGTGTACATGAAGAACAGAGACAGCCGATGCAGACGTTTAGAAACTGCGAGGGCCCAGCAGCAGTCTTTGACCGCCAAATAAACAAATCACGATTTTTCAAGGTTGTGCACAAAACCAATAAGTTTGGTTTCATCCAGCAGAGCACCCATACGTTCCTGCAACTCGTTGGCCATGTTATCTACCGTAGTATTTGACATCTTCACTGGATACAGATAATCAGCTAATGAACATTCAAATTACAGAACCAGGTGACGGGAAATTTTTAAAATTCATTTCTAAGACTTGTCCAAAAACAGGCGAAAATGGAAGCAAGCAAACTAGACCTACTGTCACGTTGTTATAAAAGTGTTTAAAACGAGTTTTATTGCGACGCAACCATTTGCTTTAATCTTATTAGGAACCACCTTTGCTGAAAAACAACTAAACTGGACTATTTCAAATAACCATTTTACCAATATGAAAACAATTTTGAGGAATTTTTTCAACAATACTGAGAAATGCATTTAATCAAAATTTGACATATCAATGTAAAAATGCAAACAATAACTAAACTATAAATACACAAGCCTACCTATTGTTGTGCGAAATACGGAAGTTTTATAAATTATATTCACAAATGTATCATGTTTACAGTGAATATATACATATTTGTTAATAATAATAATATATATAATAATAATAATAATAAAAATAATAATAATAATAATAATAATAATAATAATAATAATAATAATAATAATAATAATAATAATAATAATAATAATAATAATAATAATAATAATAATAATAATAATAATAATAATAATAATAATAATAATAATAATAATAATAATAATAATAATAATAATAATAATAATAATAATAATAATAATAATAATAATAATAATAATAATAATAATAATAATAATAATAATAATAATAATAATAATAATAATAATAATAATAATAATAATAATAATAATAATAATAATAATAATAATAATAATAATAATAATAATAATAATAATAATAATAATAATAATAATAATAATAATAATAATAATAATAATAATAATAATAATAATAATAATAATAATAATAATAATGATTATGATAATAATTATAAAATATTATGCGGGCTGAAAACCTGTTATGGGTATTAATGAAATTTTTGCTAACCATATAACGTTCGTTCTATAATTACGTCTTTAATAGTTGAATTTCCATAAGTACTAGATATCTTGTATGACAGCATTTGTACCAAAGTATAATCAACTGGTTAAAAATGTACAATAAAAGTTCGTCCATAAATGACGTCACACAAACTGGGAAGGGAGGTCAAACATTTGTGACAATCCGTGACATGGATGGGTGTTACATATCAGAGTGTCAGAAAACGCTGCAGTGTGTGGTCAATCCTGCAGCTTGACACCGAATCAAGTTACATCACTCTCAGCCGGTGACTTAAAAAGTGATGTACAATCATATTTTGATACATTTCTAGCGCTGATCACTGCTGACGTCAATATTGCAGGTAATACAAAAACTTAAGCAAAAACAAACATGGCTATACGGAAGATTTTTGAAGACAGAAAAGGCATTTCTGATGTAAAAATATATTAAGTTTTCCTAAGTGCTTCAGAATAATAATCGGCAATAACATGCCATTCCGAAGATTTGAAAAAAAAATACAATGCAATTTCTTTCACGGCTGGTCCAGAAGAGTAGTAAAAAAAAATATTTTCGTTTCATTCTTGGACCATTTCATCAACCAGCTAAAGATACGGCTTATAAAGGAAGACGATATCCCAAAAAGGCAAGTACTCAAAGTTATTCTTGTAGCCATGAAAAATCTTACTGTCCAACAGCATAAAAATAGTCGAGCTGTTAGAGTTTGGCTTGAACAGTTCCAGTTTGGAGGTTAACACACAGAAGAGTATCGTTTAGTCACCCCCACAAAAACGTCTTGATTGATTGATTGATTGATTGATTGATTGATTGATTGATTGATTGATTGATTGATTGATTGATTGATTGATTGATTGATTGATTGATTGATTGATTGATTGATTGATTGATTGATTGATTGATTGATTGATTGATTGATTGATTGATTGATTGATTGATTGATTGATTGATTGATTGATTGATTGATTGATTGATTGATTGATTGATTGATTGATTGATTGATTGATTGATTGATTGATTGATTGATTGATTGATTGATTGATTGATTGATTGATTGATTGATTGATTGATTGATTGATTGATTGATTGATTGATTGATTGATTGATTGATTGATTGATTGATTGATTGATTGATTGATTGATTGATTGATTGATTGATTGATTGATTGATTGATTGATTGATTGATTGATTGATTGATTGATTGATTGATTGATTGATTGATTGATTGATTGATTGATTGATTGATTGATTGATTGATTGATTGATTGATTGATTGATTGATTGATTATTTGATTATTTGATTATTTGATTGATTGAAATTTAAACAAGGCAAATTATAAAGGATTTAAAAAAAACAATTTTGTACTGTTTTTTTGTTTTACTTTTTAAAACAAGAAACTGTTTATCTTTTAAAACAAGTAAAGGAAAAAACGAGTTTTTTTAACACAAACTTTAATTTCAAATACACTCGATTTAGAAATACGAAAGATGTTCAAATTAAGTTTTTTTTAATTGAATCATGTATTGTCATCCAATATAAAGCTATGCTGAAAGTTTCAGCTTTCTAGCTAGTCAAAAAACTTGTTAAAATTTACTTGCAAGATTCGTGTACAGAGAAAGCTACACACACACCCACAAACAGAGATTGTAACCTAAATAAAAGTTTGTAAAAAAAAACAAAAAATTAAATATAGTTATATAAGTATTCACAATTATCAATTTAAAAAAAGATGATCTGTAAAAATAAAGATTTTCATCTTATGAAAACCGCCGAATCTTAAAATATAAGGCACTTGTGAAAAACCTCGTTTTTAAGGTTTGCATGTTTTTTTCTGTGATGAACTTAGGCCGACTTAGGGCCTTTCAAAAAGAAGTAGTTTTGAACAAAATAAAGATCGGCTTTTGACCTTAATGGCGTTGTAATTATCATTATTTCTACAAATTAAATGCGCTAAGAGTCATTATCATCTCTACAAACTTTTGGAAACAAGTGCTGGTGCAGGGGTACGACATAATGAAGTGCTCTAAACTGTCAGCGCAGGCCTTCTCTGTAGCCAGCTAAAAGTTAGAAAAAAAGTTAGTAATTGTTGTCAAGAAATTCTTGTCAGTTACACATATAGGTACACGTTATACACCCATCGTGGCCACCGCTTAACCCCAACGCAACAATCAAATCACGCTCTCCGGAAAAACCACAAGATATCAGAGTTTATAACTAACATCCTGACTAATTTCTCAAATGGGAATCTATTCAATTCCTATTACATTGATTCCCATTCCCATGAAAAAAATTTTACTCTATCATGGGATTCCTAAATATTTTCAGTAATCATTTCCATTACCGTGATATTCCCATGAAAACCATGGGATTCCGTGAGAATGAAATCCCATTATGAGCTGTAGTTTGAATTTCTAAAGCAATTTAAAATGGAAAATTTATTTATGAAAAATTTATTTTTTTTCTTTACAGCTTTTCCGTCATGCAGATTAATACTTACTTTCATGCTTTTTATGACAACAATCAACTTCTATTGCATGAGAGTCAATCTGAACGTAGCCGTTGTTGCTATGATCAACAACACATACGAGGCAGAAAATATTTTAGCAAATGCAATTCGAGCTGAAAACAAAACTATTTCAGAATCCCAATGTGAAGTTTTAGGAAATGTCACTCAAGTCATCAGAGTAAGATAAATGTCCGTCATGAACTTGCAATGTTTGACATCCATTACTTATAATAATGAAATGTTTTTTGTGCAGACAGATGGCCCATTCAAATGGACTACTAAACTTCAAGGTGTAATTCTTGGTTCATTTTTCTATGGCTACATTTGTACCCAATTTATTGGAGGAATCATGGCGCAAAGATTTGGTAGTAAGAAATTGCTGTTTGGTGCTCTTGGGATGAATTCTTTGCTGTGTCTTCTAACTCCTGTCCTAACTACATTGGCTGATGCTCCCATGCTTATCATCATCAGAATACTTCAGGGTGTTTTCCAGGTTTGATACGAAATGTCTTATAATTTTTAGAAAAACGTTTTTTTTTTAAAATCAAATAAAAACCTTTTCTGCAAAAGGACTATTTCGTGTTAAAATTTCAAAGCAATTTGTTTAGAACGTTTGGAGATTACTGGTAAAACACAAACGAGCAGTTACATTTTTCACTTATTTAGATTTACTCGCATAACAAAAAAGTTGGAATTAAAAAAATTAATCGCACTGAAGACCATAGGGTCCCAAGTGACAAGAAGGAAACAAAATAATTAGTGTCCGACCGAAAGTTCGGTTTCGGTTTCGGCTGAGTTTCGGCCAAAATCAAGTTTCGGCGGCAGTTTCGGTTTCGGCCAAAATTGGTCGAACATTTTGCCGAAACCGAAACTAATTTCGGAAGTTGTCGTGCACGCTCACCTAACTTTGTTTCTCGCGGCAACGCTTTGGCAGACGCACGATAATACGTTTAATCAAATAGAGATCACAGAATCTGAAAACATAAAACACTTTCTGAAAGAAAAGGTTCAGTCTTACCTGTCGGAGCCATTATTACAACGCAATGCTGACATATACAGTTTTAAAAAACTTTTCAGCTTCACCTACCAGTGTCCCGAGTGAGCAGCTGTTCAGTGCTGCTGGCCAAATACACTCGGATCGTCGCAATAATTTACGTTGCGAAAACGTAGACAAACTGCTTTTCTTGGCGTACAATATAAGATTTTTTAATTATGAATATTAATAATACAAAAAACTAAAAAAACCCTAAATATAAGATATTTAGAAGTTTTTTTACTTGATTTTTAACTGTTTTCAAATTAAATGTTTACTGAAGTTTAGTAGTGAGTTACTTAACTCTAAATGCAAGTATGACTGTCCTACTAATTGTGATCTAGGTACCTTTGCTAAGAGTGTAATAGTAATTTTAGTAATTATTATTTTTATATAAGAGGTACCTAAAAGATATTGGTGATTCTTCTAAATACAAATACAAACCAAAGTATTAATTAATAAGATTTCAAAATACCAATACTTAGTATTTAATGAAACAGTAACAGTTAATAATTTTTGATTATTGATAACTGATAAACATTTTGCTATAAGAACCTAATTTGAAAAATAATAAAAATATTATTAGAATTTTTTTATATTATATTAAATAAATGATTACAACAAAATTAATATAATAAAAATATTATCAATATTTCTTTATATTATATTAAATAAATGATTACAACAAAATTAATATACTGTATTTTCATTTCATGTCTTAATTAATGCAGAATAATGGGTAAAATGCACCAAATGTCAGTATTTTAAGGAATTTTATACTTGACCACGTAAGTTTCAGTTTCGGTTTCGACCGAAACTGAAGCCACGGCCGAATATTCGGTTTCGATTTCGTCCGGAAAACCAGTTTCGGTCGTACTCTAAAAATAATTCCAGTCAGCTAAGGCAGTTCACAAACGTCTATCTCCGGCTGCTTCGGCCAAACAAAAATCCTACTACACGTAGCGTCTATCTGAAGAAAAAAGTCTTGCTTAACGATGGAAGATAATCAGAAGGGCTACAGGCTCTACAAAAGTAAAAGAAACTACAGAAGTGCTTCAAATTTCCTCTAAAAAAAACTACATGTGATTCGCTATATGACCGACACTGCCCCCACCTACCCACTTATTTGTATCTTCGACTGTCAGTTTAACTGGGTTGGAGCCTACCACTTTGGAGGAGACAATAAAGCTGATTGGTTCCCTCCCGAACAAACAATGCCAACGAGACCCGACCTCCACGTGGCTCTTAAAAAACTCTTTTCAGTACTGGCCCCTTACTTAACTTGCTTATTAAATTGCTCCCTTGCTACCGGTCATGTTCCTGAGTGTTTTAAGAGTGCCAACGTCTATCCAGTTCTTAAAAAATCAACTTTAGATTCTAATCTTCCGTTATCCTACAAGCCAATCTCTATTCTCAATGTACTGTCAAAACTCTTCGAGCGGCTGGTGATGAGGCGACTGCTCGCATATCTCGACCACAACTATCTGCTCTCATAAACTCAGTCTGCTTATTGCCGTCACCACTCTACCAAGACAGCGGTGCTCAAGGTGGCCACAGACATTTGTCGAGCTATTGATGACGGGGATGTTGTCCTACTCCTCCTCCTTGATATGTCCGCTGCTTTTAATACGGTTGATCATGGCATTCTTCTGGACGGCTCGACGTGTCTCTCGGCATTTGACAGACCGCCCATGAATCGATTGAATCATATTTCTCAAACAGAAAGCAGATAATCACAATTCCAGGTGGTTCGAATAAAGTTGCTGAAAGAATTACTTCCGGCGTCCCTCGGGGCTCAGTCCTGGGACCGCTGCCTTTTCTGCTTTACGTGGCTGACGTTGAGAAACTGGTGGCAAGTCATGGTCTGACTAGCCACCAGTATGCTGATGACATTCAACTCTATGTACACTCTAAACCAAAAGACATTTTGACCCACCTAAAAATTGAAAATTGCTTTCTACAACTGGCGGACTGGACGGCATCAAATTGGCTGTCGCTAAACTCTGATAAGACGAAAGCATTGTGACTTGGATCCCGCCATGAGCTACGATTGGTTCCGACACTTCCTTTGCTCTTCGCTAGAGGTGCTATCCAACTTTCAGTACCCGTCAGGAATCTTGGGGTCTACTTTGATCCATCCCTGTCTATGGCGACTCACATAAACAGAACTTCGGCCGGGTGCTACGCGGCCCTCCGCACTCTTAGGAAGGTCAAACCTTTTGTTTCCAAAGAAATACTCACAACTCTAGTAGTTCAGTTGGTCCTTCCCAGAATGGACTATTGCAACTTTTTACTTAGTAACTTTAGCCAAAAAACACTAGACACTTTGCAAAAGGCAATGAATGCCTCAGCGTTGGCTCAAAATACTTCAAAGAATCACTCTCTAAAGATAACTAGCTTGGTCTTCAATGCAATGATGTCTGGTTTACCAAAGTACATCAGTGCTTTCAGTGACGACGATCTTTTCTTTAATCAGCTGACCAACTCACCTTCATCACCACAAGACCACGCCTCACGACATTTGGAAGGCGGTCTTTCCACTCTGTGGGACCTGCTTTCTGGAACGCCCTTCCGCCGGACGTGCGCAAGTGTAAAGCTGCTCTGGAATTCTGCTCTCATCTAATGGCATATCTGTTCAAACTAGCTTTTAATCAAACTTAAATAAAATTGGCGTGTCCTTATGTAGTAACCTTTTGTTTTATCTATTACTTACTTACATCTTCTCTTTTGCTTTTATTTTCTATTCCCATTTTGTGCTTATTCTCGGTGACTAATAATATTTTTAAGATTTTTTATGCACTATAAAAATTGAAGAAAAAAATCTAAATTCCTTTTTATACTTTATTATTCATAGAGTATTTTACCATGATATAATAAATTAAAAATGTAATAAATAAAACTAAACTGGTTTTCTTCAATTTTTGTGGTTGGATATCAAATGGCACTATTATGGCACTCAAAAATACATATTATTACATCAAGTGAAACTAACTGAAAAATTAAAACTAACGTAGCATTAGTATTTTATTCTTTTTTTAATACACGATTGGTGTATTTTTCCTGGGTTCTCAAGCTTAGAGAAGTTGTAAATTTTACTTTTTAATATTATACACTAGATCAAAATTGTCAGAGTCTGATTTTTGCAACTCAACCATCAGCAAGCTAAACCAATTTATGATTCTCTACAAGAAAAAATAAAAACTTAGATTTCAGTAGCTAACACCTATTAGCAGAATAAATTACAAAAACCAAGAATTTTTGTTTTCATTGCCAATACACATTTTTATCAAGAAAAATTAATTATTTAAACTTTGTCCGAAGAAATTTCACAAATTTTGTACTTGACTCATTTTTACTTATCTTTCCGCTAGGTCAAAATGTATGACCCAACCCATCCCATAAACAACTATTCACAAAACATTCTGATAATACTAAATTTAAGAGAGCAATTTCTAGGCTAATTTACATTTCTATTCAAAATTGGGAGCAAAGGTATTTACTACTTCTTTAAATTTCAAAGGCCTATACCTGGATGAAATTCCCAAACAGTGTTTCTGTTTAGCCTTTATCGAAATGTATTGTGTGCAATAGATTAATTTTTGTTTATAACTTAATAAAAAATTGAAAACTAAATTTTATCCTCGTGACTAAACGCGCATCAGTTAGTGGAGCGAGAGCAGTATCAGCAAGACCATATTAAAGAAAGTTACAATAATTAATTCTAGACAGAATACGAGAAGAAACCAAAAGTTGTAAAGATCATCTAAAAATTGAGATAAGCTGCTTGATATGACGTTTATGAAAATACCAAGATTTAGAAACCGATAGAATTTGGGGAATAAATTTACTCTCATTAATGAACGTGTAAAATCTTGATAAACTGTTAATTAGTCAACACAGTAAAGGGACAATGAAGATCCATTTTGGTTTCACTATTATATCCAATGCGTATATATAAAGTCTCACTTCTATACTCAGTATTTATACAAAACATCTCACTCCTATACTCAGTACTTATACATAGTATTTCACATTTCAACATTTCAACAACTCAGTGCTTGACCATAAAATTTCACTATTATGCTTAATACTTATACGTAGCATTACATTAACTAGATTTGCCAGGAAAACTTCTAAAAAACACTTTTTAGACATTCAAATTTAATTCTATGGTTAGCTCAAATAATAATTTATCCTCACAACCCAAACAAATATTATGACCTTCGCTCTGATTTCTTTCATATCTATATACTTTAAAATTAAACAAATCACAAGTTTAATCTTAATCGGTTTAATAGACCTAATAAAAAAATTGAGTTGAAAGCGTTATAGGTATGCAGGAAACTATAAATTTCGTTTCCTGCACAGGGCATCACTTTCCCTTCTGCTCACGGCCTCATCTCAAAATGGTCACCTCCCCTTGAAAGAAGCAAGATCATCACTTTCGCCTATGCAGGTATTATATTCATTTCAACTTATTTCTTATTATTTTAAAATAATCTAATTACAGAACAATGTAAAATTGGTATTTTAAACTTTCTTGAAATTTAAACTACAGCTAAAAATTGTATTTTAAAATTATCATTTAAACATTGATTACTGTATAAGTAAACGTTTTTAGGTGTAAAGTTAAAATAATCTTTATAATTATAAAAAAAATATGCAACTGGCTAAACTTCTTTATCGTTACTGAGACATTATAATTCACTGAAATTTATCATAAACAGGTTGTCATTTGGGAACAGTTATAGCAAATCCAGTTTCTGGACTGCTAGCATTCTATTCGTGGCAATCCGTTTTTTATTTGTTTGGTAAGATGTTTTTTTTATCTGTTGAACAAAACAAAATGTGTTAGGACATCCGCATTGGATAACAACAATGTATATATACAGGCGGACTCGGCACTGCATTTACAATTGCTTGGTTTTTCCTTATCTATGATGATCCTTTACAACATCCAAGAATTCATCCTTCTGAAAAAGAATACATAATGACATCACTCGGAGGAGCCAAACCAAGAAAGGTATGCGGTATTCTAATATATATATATATATATATATATATATATATATATATATATATATATATATATATATATATATATATATATATATATATATATATACAGTGTTGTTCGGTAACGAAGTAAAAGTAACGCGTTACTTTACTTAAGTACATCAGACGTACTTTTTGCCTGTAACGGAGTACAGATTATTTTCAGTACTTTTACTTGTAACGAAGTAATATTTTCGGACTTACTTTTACTTCGTTACTTTTCCAAGACAAACCGTTACAAAGTACTGTAAAAAATTAATAAAACGACATAAAGTCTAAATCGATGTTGTATTAATTATCTATAATTATTAACGTATGCACTTCCGAAAACCCATTTTACTTTTATGTTAGTAGTTAGTAGTATTGAAGCTTGTGGGTGGAGCTAAGATTTTCGCGGTCATACTTGTTTTGGTGAACAATAGATTGTTCAAGATTACTTCTATGGAATCTTCGAAAGGATCGAACGTGAGCAGTGGTGGCGATGATAGGCGCGTAACAACAATAAACTTAATAAAGAACGCCCATGGCCATATTTAGTTAAAATGTTCAGATTTCAATCGATGGAAGCTAAAATGTTCAGATTTCAATCGTTGGAAGCTAAAATGTTCAGATTTCAATCGATGGAAGCTAAAATGTTCAGATTTCAATCGATGGAAGCTAAAATGTTCAGATTTCATTCCATGGAAGCTAAAACGTTCAGGTTCACACGCTTGCTGGGCAAACCTAAAGTAAAGTAATTATGTGTTCAGCATTCCACAATTCTCCTTCAAACTTGAAGAAACACGTGATACGCGTGCATCCAGCGCATGTTTCGAAATACGAAAAATTGACAAAAAGGCACGTAAACATAGAATTTTTTTATTAGTTTGCGTGTTACCAATTAGTTTGTCTGTTTTATCAACGCAGTAGCGTTTGAAAGACGATGGAATTATGATAATATAGAGTTAGATGATTGACGAATGACCATTACAAAAAACGGCTTCAGTACTTTAACTTTTTACTTTAAAAGTAACTTTAAAGTGCTGTTACTTTCTACTTTTACTTAAGTATATTTTTTAGCAATACTTTTACTTTTACTTAAGTAACTTTTTGAGGCATTACTTGTACTTTTACTTAAGTACTGAAACACAGTACTTTTTCCAACTCTGTATATATATATATATATATATACATATTATTTTTCCAAACTCAATACAATTCTCTCTGACAGCTCTAAATTTCAAAAAGTGAAAGCTGATCCTACTGTTAAGATCAGATCTAAACTAAATAAGATCATTGCGACTCTTATTAAAAAGAAGATAACAATTTTTTCTAAAATAATAGGTGACTATAAACCTGGTTATATTTATGGTAATGTTAAAATACATAAGAAAGATAACTCATTAAGACCTATTATTTCACAATGTCCTGCAGTTACTTATAATGTTGCTAAAGAAATTAATAAAATTATTTCTCCTTATTGTCCTTCTCAATATAGTCTTAAATCCTCTTATGATTTTGTTGATCTTATTCATAGTAATGGAAGTTCTAATATAATTGTGTCTTTAGATTTGAAAGTTTGTTACCAACGTACCTGTTATAGACACTATAAATATAATTTGTAAGTGTGTTTATTCTCATCCTAGTATTCAACCTCCTCAAATCAGCCCTGAAGTCTTGAAAGAATTACTTTATATATGTACAACGCAATCTCCTTTTTTATCACCTAATGGAGACTTATATGTACAAATTGACGGTGTAGCTATGGGGTCCCCGTTGGGCCCGACTTTCGCTAATTTTTATATGGGTGATCTTGAAGCACGTGTATTTGAAAATCACACCAAACCTTTTCTGTATTGCCGTTATGTTGACGATATATTTGTTTCAGTTGATAACTTAGAAGAACTATTTAAACTGAGAGATGCATTTGTAAAAAAATTCTAAACTACAATTTACTTATGAACTTGCTAATAAGAAACATCAAATTCCTTTTTTGGATACTTTAGTTACTCGAAATGTATCAAAACTATCTTGCCAGGTCTATACTAAACCCACAAACACAGACAATTGTCTTAATTATAATAGCGATTGTCCTGAAAGATATAAACTAAATGATATTAATAATTATATTAATAGGGCCTATAAATTTTCCGAAACATGGTCTGAATTTCACAATGAAATTCTACAAGTGAAACAACTTTTGATAAATAATAATTATTCCAATTCTATTGTTGATGCAACTATAAATAAATTTATGTCACGTATTACTGATAAAAAACATGTTTCAAAACCTAATACCAATAACTCATCAAATTCTTGTATAATTCCATTATATTATGCTAATCAGATGTCTAATAATTATAAAATAGATGAAAAAATGTTGAAAAACATTGTGTATGATAATATTAAGGTGGTAAATAAAGATAATACACTCAAGTTACACATCTATTATAACAATGGAAAAACTCAATCATTTAATTAAAAATAGTATAAATAATGTTTAGTGTACCAATTTTCGTGTCCGTTTCCACATGGTCAGGTGGAAAATTACATTGGTCATACTAGAACTACTCTGTCTCGTAGATTGACTATGCATTGTCAAAGTGGTGCCATATACCAACATATGTCAACACAACATTCAATCAAACCATCACATAAATTTCTAATTGATAATACCAGTATACTAATGAAAAAAAATCAACCCATTAAGTTAAAATTAAAAGAAGCTTTAGCTATTAATAAATGTAAGCCTTTAATTAATAAACAATGGTATTCTTTTGATTTAACTCTTAAACTTTTTGGTTCTCTAAATAGTAATAAAACTAATAATAATAATAATAAATGTTTTAACTCATTTACAACATCTGTTAAAAATATGCATGTTAATAGTGCTAATGTTTCTTCAGGTATTTCTTCGTTGAATGAATGTTTTGTACCAGACGTTTGTGTTTCAAAGGTTATAGATAATGTATGTGATTCTTCTTCCAGTCACGTCCTTGAAGTTGACTGTAATTCCGTTGTTAAAGGCTTTACTAACTGATCTTAATTATTTAGTTATTACTGTTATTATTATAATTATTTTAATTTAAATATTTTTTATGTTGTTACATTTGTATATAATGAATTTAAATTTTATTTAAATTGTATTTTAATTCCTTTCAATTAGTTGTATCTTTTACCATTTAGTCACTGCATTTTATTTTAAAAAAGTTAAACGGCTCTGATGATGGCAAAAAATTGCCGAAATTGATCTATTAGCCTATAAGATTATGGAGTTTGTGTTTGGGAATAAATTGTTTTTAAACCGATTAGGAGTATTGGAAAAAATTAAAAATAAAATCGATTCAGCCAAGTGCGCCACTTTTTACCAATGCTTTTATTAACTCGTCGTCTCTGTTTCTCTGTCTGTCTGTTTCTCTGTCTGTCTGTTTCTCTGTCGGTTTCAAATCTTGCAATCAATTTTTGAGTCACTTCCTGATGATAGATTTTTTTCAAATTTTGCATACATGCTCAAAATAGAAGACAATGCAATATTCAATTATTAGTTTTACAATAAGTCAATTAATTTAGTTAATTTTAATTAATTTCGATATTTCGATATAATTAAGATATTTCGACTTTAATATAAAATAAAAGAGTAATATAAGAAAAAATTGATTGCAAAATTTGTGTTTTAATTACATATAAGAGCATTAGTTTTAAAAATTCGTTTTTAATTTACTTGTTTCAATCGAGTTTGCCTAAAAGAATATATATATATATATATATATATATATATATATATATATATATATATATATATATATATATATATATATATATATATATATATATATATATATATATATATATATATATATATATATATATATATATATATATATATATATATATATATATATATATATATATATATATATATATATATATATATATATATATATATAACTTTATGTTTTTATATTAAAATTTATTTATCTATTTAGATAAAACTGACAGAACATCCATGGTGCTCCATCTTGACTTCAATTCGATTATGGGCAACTACTTGGGCTCATTTTGCGTACACGTGGGGATTCTACACCATGCTAACATGCTTGCCAACATTTTTCAGCCAAGTTCTCAAATTTGATATCAAAAGTGTTAGTTAAAAACCAATTAAATTAAAATGTGTTCTATATTTTTTTTTCTACGGAACAGCAAATCTCTTGAAGTTCTGCTGGTTGTCCACTTTTACAAAACCTGAAGAGTTGCTCTTTACTGCCTCATGAAGAACAATGTTTCTTAGTTTATTGCTGATTTTTAATAACATGGGCTACAAACAAGGATATCTTGTTATATCAAGATATCCATGGCTATGGGAATTTAATTGTAAACACTATGCATTAAAGAACGACTCAATTGACTTCTATTATTCAACTAGCAGTGCCCGTAGCGGCTTCGCTCGCTTGAAATTAAAAAAATTGAACCGTGCATCCTTAGTAGAGAACTGCACGAGCCGATTTTTATGTCTCGACTCGGCCCTTCGACAACTTGGCCCGGCCCCTTTTATAAGCAAAATTTCCAGGCCTCGCTCGGCCCTTCTAATTTGGTCTCGACCCGTTTTTACAGACCTAGAATTTCTATATTCTTGATGAAAAACGTTGGCCGTCCAATCTTGACTTCAGGTTTGGCCAGGCCCGTCTGAAGACCCTAAAATCACTAAAATTTGTATATACTACCTTGTGAAATACCTTGGCCCGTCCCAACTTGATTTCAGGTTTGGCCCGGCTCCTGTGAAGACCTTAAAATCACGGCTAGCCCGGCCGGTAATAAACTGGACTCAGCTAGTTTTAACGGGCACAAAACCTCAAAGTACTAATTTTGTAAGAATAATCTTGGTACTAAATTGTCAAATTTTTACATTTTTAATTTTTGAAGTTTTTATTCAAATATTTTTTTCCACGCCACATTTGAGGTCCTGGAAACCAAATTATCAAAAATTAGTAAAACACACATATATATATTTATTTCTCGAGTAGATACTGAATAATAAGATTTACATCTGTATCACTTACAATTTTTGAGTAGCAATTAATTTAAAAAACAAATATCCCTTTCCATCCCACATATGAGGTTCTAGAAACCAAATTTTCAAAAAATGTTGAAACATGTATATTATTAATTTGTGAGTTGATACTAAATATTTATTTTACATCTGTAGCATTCACAGTTTTTTATTACCAATTAAAACAAGTAAATTAAAAACGAATTTTTAAAACTAATGCTCTTATATGTAATTAAAACACAAATTTTGCAATCAATTTTTTCTTATATTATTCTTTTATTTTATATTAAAGTCGAAATATCTTAATTATATCGAAATATCGAAATTAATTAAAATTAACTAAATTAATTGACTTATTGTAAAACTAATAATTGAATATTGCATTGTCTTCTATTTTGAGCATGTATGCAAAATTTGAAAAAAATCTATCATCAGGAAGTGACTCAAAAATTGATTGCAAGATTTGAAACAGACAGAGAAACAGAGACAACGAGTTAATAAAAGCATTGGTAAAAAAACAAATAACCCTATTTCCACATTTGAAGTCCTGGAAACCAAAATTTCAAAAAATGGTGAAACACGTATATCGTTATTTTTAGAGTGGAAACAAAATACAAACTTTTATTTCTGTAGCATTTACAGTTTTTGAGTAGCAGCTACTTTAAAAACCAAGTAATCCTATTGTCCACCCCACATTTAAGGTCCTGGAAACCAAATTTGTAAAAAATGGTGAAACACGTCTATCTTTATTTTTAGAATAGAAACTAAATACTAATTTTTAAATCTGTGGTATTTGCAGTTTTTAAGTAGCAGTTACTTTAAAAAACAAATAACCCTATTTTCCACCCCACATTTGAAGTCCTGGAAACCAAATTTTCAAAAAATGCTAAAACACGTATTTCATTATTTTTGGAGTAGAAACTAAATACTAATTTTTACTCCTGTAGCATCCACAGTTTTTGAGTAGCAGCTACTTTAAAAACCAAATAACCCAATTTTCCAACACACATTTGAGGTCCGGGAAACCGAATTTTCAAAAAATGGTAAAACACGTATCTTTTTCATTTTCAAGAAGAATCCCTATACCAAATTTCAAAATCTCCTCATTTTTGGTTTTCGAGATATACATTGTTTTAGAAAAAAGTTTGTTTTCCAGTTTCTTCCCCTCAGGAGCAAAATTTTCAAAAATCCTTTCTTAGTGGATGCTTATGCAATAAAAGTAATATAAGTTCCAAATTTCACGTTCCTAGGATGAGGCGTTGGAGCTCGGCGTTGATTATCAGTCAATCAGTCAGTCAGTCAGGACATGTTCTTTTATATATATAGATTACTTCGTTCATGAAATGCATTAAGCGACCTTATATAAATACGAATTTGACACATTTATTTATGCAGAATGGAATAATTGCTGCTTTGCCATATCTTGCTTCCTGGTTCCTCATGATAATTAGTGGCTGGCTTGCCGATATGATGATTTCGAAAAAAATTCTCAGCACTACGAAAGTCAGGAAACTTGCAAACATTATTGGTATGTTGTTTGGCAATGCTACTATAATGACTAAAACTAAAAAAAATCACTGCAATTTCAACTAAATAGAACTGAAATAATTCAACATCATATCAATAGAAATGATTGAATCTATAAATATAACAAGTATTTTTATCCTTATCTGAGTCAACAAACTAAAGTTTTTGAATCTAAAATATTCTAAAACAATCGTTACGCTCAATCTTGTTAATTATTTTGGACCTCTGGCGACTTATAAATAAACATCCGTACTGTTTAATTATTTTGGACTTCTGGCGACTTATACATAAGCAACTTATTACAGTTGCTAGATGGTCGGAATTAATTTGATTTGGTTAATTTTAATTGATTTAAGGCCTAATTCATGTCGGAAACATTCAATTCACGTATTGTCATCTAGATTAAAGCTTTCCTGAGAGTTTTAGAGCTCTAGGTGGTGAATTTTTGTTTCTAAGATTTGATCACCACAGACAAACCAGCAAACAAACAAACAGAAAGGCGAGTGAAGTTAAATAAAAGCATAATAAAAAATGAATTTCTGTAAGTTTGTGGGTATGTGGGTCTGTCTCTTAAAGAAATCTAAACCGCTGGAGCGATCTTGATGAAACTTGGCAAGTAGGTAGTTTTCATACAGGGAAAAAATGTTAAGTAGGTTTAGATTCTTTACTCCAATCCTCCGGCTCAGGGGCCCCAAAAACCTTTCCAGGCCAAAAGTGCCTATGTACGACCATCAAAAATAATTGTGTAATAAAATTCAAATTTAGTTTACGTAACAACGTTTGAAAGCTTCAAGCAACATTTAGCCAGTTTTAGCAAATGTATATTACATTTTATGGGCTGAAAGAAGTTAGGAAAGAATGGAAAAGAAATAATGAACGTGAGCGGAAACGGGAACGGGAGAGCAAGCGTGAGCGAGAACGGGAGAGCAAACGTGAGCAGGAACGGGAAAGCAACCGGGGACGGGAAAACGACCGGAGACGGGAAAGCGACCGGAAACGGGAAAGCGACCGGGAACGGGAAAGCGACTGGAAGCGGGAGAGCAAGCGGGGAAGGAAACGCGAGCAAGAGAGAAAAACAATAAAATCTCTGAAAACCCCGAGCAACGCCGGATACCCCGATAGTAACAATTAAAATAAAACGATCAGTCTTGAATTTTTAGCTTTGGTTAGCTCCACCATAATAGTTGAAATTCAGCTTTCAGATTTTATTAAATTATAATCATCTACGCTATTTATTGCCAAGTCAGTAAAACTGGCTATTACACAAGTATGACTCGCAGTCCTCAACATCGCTTATACCAGTGATGCTTTCACCATATTTTACCAGGGGGTTCGCAGTGAATATTTTCTAAGAAAATTTTAAATATTATTATTACCATTGAAATATTATTTAGCAGAGTAGAACACTAACTGATGAATATTAAACTATCTGGAGAAAAAACAATTTTTCGTTTATATTCACTTTTATTTTGCTTACTAATTGGAAAAGATACAAAATTATTTACACAAACTAGAATTTTATAATTTCATATATTCATACATATTATTGTTATAAAGTAATTAAATCGTTGAAAATAATTACAAATAGCTACTTGATTTTCACTATATTCACTGTACGTATGTATGTATGTATGTATGTTCTTAGAAAAACAAGAACTACGAGTGTCTTGGCCTGGCTAACGAGAAACGTCTTGTAGGCAGGGACGTAAATTGGGGGGGGGGCAGGAGGGATTTTCAAAATTTGAATTTTTTTACCTAGAGTTTACTATATATTTATTTAATTTTAACTTTACTTAACCTAGTGATGATGCAATGCGTATTGGAATCCTTCCGGCGTGTATAGACAATTCGCCCCCCCCCCCCTTGATTTCCAAAATTAAATTTTTTTTTTACTTAGAGTTTACTATATAATATGTTAATTTTAACTTTACTTAACCTCGTGATGATTCAATGCGTATTGGAATTCTTTTTGCGTGTGTAGACAATTTTATATCTTAGCTCGATGCTAGATTTACCAATAACTGCAGAGTAATAATTTGTGTATCAGTGTTGGTCCAAAGATTAGCTGTTTTCTGTGCCAAAATACAATAAGAGAACTCGTGGAATTTTACCCTATTAGTGGTATTAATACAATGTTGATTCCCTCACAGCTGTCTACATCAAAGTTATTATTTATTACACAAAAATAAAACAAAATTATACCCACCCCATTTTGGACATCTTTTTTACAAATTTTTATTTAGGTTACAATTTCTGTTTGTTTGTGTGTGTGTGTCTTTCTCTGTACGCAAATCTTGCAAGTGAAATTTAACCAGCATTTTGACTAGCTAGGAAGTTGAAACTTTCAGCACAGCTTTATATTTGATGAAAATACATGATTCAATTTTTAAAAAAACTTTGAACATCTTTTGCATTTCTAAATTGAATGTATTTGAAATCAGAGTTTGTGTTGAAAAACTTGTTTTTCCTTTACTTGTTTTACTAATCTTGTACTTGCCCCTGCAATATGATTAAATCATTCATCCCCCTTATACCCAGTGGCGCGTGGCGAATATAGAATTTTTTGGTGGGGATTTACTTCAGAAATTTTTTATATTCTCTTCCAAAAAGCTGATAACCGGTAAGGGGTAGTCGTAAGTATTTTTCAAAATTTTTTCAAAGACTTCTAATTTCTCCCAAAAAAGCTACAGTATCTTCTAAAAACAAGGTATTATACCCAAAAAAATTTCAATTGATACTCAAATGGGGGATGCATTTCCCCATCCCTCTCTGCTTGTACCTACGTATTTATATAAATGTAAAAGGTAATGTGTGTGTGGGAGCATTCGTTTATCTCATCCAAGCCGCAGGAGCAATTTTAACAACATTTGGCATGCAGGTAACTTCATTGATAAGAAAATTTTAAAAAATTTTAAAAAAATCTGTTATTTCTTTGACGTTTCGTTGGCAAAAACGAAAAAAAAACTAAGCACAAAAAACCCGGGCAACACCGGGTAACCCTGTCAGTAAGCTATATAATGGCGGGAAAATTGTGCCCCCCCTGGAAAATGCTGAATTTACGTCCCTGCTTGTAGGTAGAATTGGTGGAATTTATAGGTGTACAAATAGTGTATGGCGCTGGCGGTGTACAAATTAATGAAGTATTACTGAAGAACAAACTACCACTCAATGTATTGTCGATTATTCACTCGTTTCCGCGAACACAAGCTCTCCTAATACACATATCTCCTCTGACATTATTAATAACCCTAACATTACTTCGTGTCGTAATCGACACAAATAAAACATTATTTCTTACCACACACATACTGTTACTCTTTCCTATTTATACTTCATTAATTTGTACACGCCCCTTGCTCTGAGAAAATGTATTTTTATAGAGCACGTTAATAGCACAATATATATATATATATATATATGTGACGGATTTCAAATTTTTTTATTTTTATATGATTCCCCTTGACTCTCCAGGTTGTGTGAAAAGTTCATTACGATCGGATATCGGATGAATGGTTTAGCAATGCATAAATAACATACATATATACATACATACATACATACATACCTAGCTTCTTTTTGGATATGGATGCAAAGGAATGAAAAAGGAGACAATAAATTTAAACAGCCACTTCTGGCTTCCGTACAACAGTGTTAGCTCCTCCTTTGTTTACAAGTTCAGGGACGAAGTCGCGTTATGGCTGCCGGCGAAAGTTTCGGTTGTTTGCAATAGAAGGAAAGTTGCTGGCGTTTAGAAAATAATCGAAACAATGTTTCCTGCCATTATGGTTTGTGGTGTTTCTCGTTTGGTGAAAGTGATGGCATGGCTCGAAGTTCCGGAGGTGAATGTTTCTTTGGTCGTTGCTATTGCCCCGGCGGTTTTGCCGTGGAAATAATCGGTAAAATTGCTACTGAGCCGGCGGCAGTACCGCCGGTGAAATTGCTACTGAGCCGGCATTCTCGCCGGTGAAATAATAGGTAAAATTGCTACTGAGCCGGCAGCAGTACCGCCGGTAAAATTGCTAATGTGCCGGCAGTACCGCCGTGGCAATAATCGGTAAAATTGCTACTGAGCCGGCAGTACCGCCGTGCTGCCGTGGCAATAATCGGTAAAATTGCTACTGAGCCGGCAGTACCGCCGTGGCAATAATCGGTAAAATTGTGCCGGCATGAAATGTATTTTGGCGGTCATTTTTGTAATAATTTTTTTTCTGATTATTTTGCAGGACTACAGCGGTTTTTTTATAATAATAATTTTTTATGAATAATTTGCAGAACCACGGCGGGTTTTTTTTTTAATTATTTTCTAATGAATATTTTTTAGGACAACCAAAATCAGCGACTAGGACTAGAATAACTTATGAGAACAGGCTTCTCCAATAGAGATGTTAAGAAGTTAGAGATAGTGTGGTATGCAAAAAAATAAAGGTGAACCAACTACGCCACTTGCTAGGAAAATAGAAGCTTTAGTGAGCTTGCGTCGACGCTTCTGGAATAGTATAAGTTTTTTGCGACATTAACTAGCGCCTGCAAATATCTGTTTGCCCTTCCCCGTTACGCTTTCGGGCTTGAAAAAACTGCTTTGGTGATTTCGTCGGTCATCGTGACGTAACTGTACATCGACCAGGCATTATGGTGTGCTCGTGCTACAGGTTTAGACAGTTTTTTTTTATTATAGTGTAAATAATTTTAACAAGAATAAAAAAATCACAACTAATTGCATGAGTACACTTTTTATTACAAGTCTGGCACAAAACCAGTTGATATGAAACAAGTAAAGGAGAAAACGAGTTTTTCAAAAGAAACTTTTATTTAAAGTAAACCTGATTCGCAAATCTAAAAGACAAACAGAAAAGTTTGTAACAACAATAATAATAATAATAAAACAAATCAAAACATTTTGTAACTGCTACGACAGTGGGTGCAAGAAAAAGCCCTGCTAGTAGGTGTTTTGTTAATTTTCTGGCAAAAAAAATGCACCCACTGCAGGCAGCAGTCACACATAATCGTGTCCCCTACGTTTGCATCTCTTCGACACGTTCTTCTACAGGTGTAGTTTGGATGCTCCTTCTTCGTTTTTACTGTAAAAATTGAATACATTAAAAATTAGTTTTCTGTTGTTTACTTGCAACACAATTTCAAAGTTATTTTAACTTACTCAATTTTAAAACTGTGGTCCACACATCCACAGCAAACAGGCCTTTGAACAATGGAAGATGTTCAGACACTTCCGGCTCTGTTATGGCTGTGGAGACATCTATAAGCGGACTCACGCTTTCAACGAGGCATCCCTCCTTCACCACCCTTCCAGCCTCCTCTTCACCCAGAATCCATGAAAGAAACACTAATTAGGAAAAAAAAAGTTAAAAACAAAAATGATTTCTTTACTCAAATTTTGAAACTTACGCTTTTTTTTCTCTTTTTCCAGCATAGCTGAAAATTTTCTTGGCAGCTTCTTATAATGGTCCAAGCGGCGGGTTTTTCTGGGCCTTCTGGAACCACGAGCAAATTTCGGAAGCTCGAGTCCTGACAATTCTATCGATGGCTGGTTCGGTTGCTCAGTGTCAGCTTTATCCAACCGCCGCCGCTTGTTTACCGGCTAAACCGGCTGATCCACTATTCCAAAAGCAAAATTATTTTAATAGCTTATAACAAAAAGTTACCTCATAACATGTAATTTTTACCTAGGGTGACTTGAACATTTTCCTTCTGACAATCCTGGAGAACACGATCATCACTTGAGCACAATTGATCAGACACGTTATCCACTGCTCCAAAAGCGAAATTATTTTAATAGCTTATAACAAAAAGTTACCTTATAACATGTAATATTTACCTAGGTTGACTTGAAAATCTTTCTTTTGTTGGATACAATTTCGGAGAACGCGAAATGTTGCCATGTACTTCTCATACGTGGGCTTTCACAAATCCTGCATGGCGTTGGCCAGTGAACGAAACAAGAGGTGGGCCTCCGTAAAAATCTCCTCCCGAGTCATTGTTTTTCGCCTTTCTGTAATATTTTCCATTGCAATTGGTGATTTTCTTCTTCTTCCTGTTGAAAAAAACAATAATATTTTTTAAGGGGCGCCAAAAAATTAAGCAGGCATTTTAAAATTTTGCGACCGGAAGCGGGAAATCAATTTTTATGGGGTGCCAAAAAATTAAGCAGGCATTTTAAAAATTTGCAAGGAGGAACGAGAAAGCGACAGGAAGCAGGAAATCGACTAGGAAAGCAGGGGTGGACATGTGTCCCCGGGCGCTTTTTTTAGTGGGCGCCAAAAAATTAAGGAGGCATTTTAAAAATTTGCAATCGGGAAAGCGATTGGGAGAGGGAGAGCAAGCAGGAACGAGAAAGCAACCGGAAGCGGGAAAGCGACCGGGGGCGGGAAATCGACCGGGGGCGGGAAATCGACCGGGAGAGGGAGAGCAAGCGAGGAAGGAAACGGGAGCGAGAAAAACGATAGGAAAACCTTTAAAACACCGGGTACCCCGCTAGTATAAAACTTAACTTAACTACACTTTCTTCAGATGCAATACACAACAATCAAAATTTATCACAAATGTTGAACAGTGAACACATTGAACACGCCTGGCGCTGAATGCAAGAAAGGAGTGGAATTTCTGCCAATTAGGAACCGATAGCAGATCATTAACAATATGCACTGATGTTTATCTTGGACCTGCACGCGACTTACAGTTTATATAAACAAGTTTAATTTGCGTAATATGAATACTATTCTAATTCTACTGCTAGAAAATATTTTAAATCAACAAATGCAATTGCAATTTAAAATTAATCGTAACAACGGCGGGAAATTATCGATTACTATATTATTATCTATGCTAGAAAATATTTTAATTACTTTTTTGTTTAAACTTAGAAATAGAAAATGTAAAGAAACAGATTTTGATACAATTATTGATAAGTTCGCGGCGGGAAATCAAGTGAGGTAGGAAACGGGAGCGAGAGAAATAAAGAAAACCCACGGTAGTAATAGATAATAATTTAATTTTAATAAATCAATTTACCTTGTTTTCTTGCATGAAAGAAATCACTGATTACAGAACGTGAGAACGAAATGCACAGAAAGAGACGAGTAAGTTATGGCGGATTTTCTTAGCTCGCTGATTTTATATACTGTGCGTCACCTAGGCTGCAATCTTCCCGCCATTCTCCGGAGGCCTAAGCCCCCGAAATTATGAAATCGAGAATCCAAAGATAAAAATAAACTATGCAGGCAGTATGCCTGAAGACGGCACATTATTTTGTTAATTATAAATATTTGATTAAATAAAGATTATTTTATTAATTATTTAATAATTTATTTGCTGCTATTGCACCAGCGGTGACCGATTATTTCCTCGGCAATCCCGCCGGTGAAATAATCGGTAAAATTGCTACTGCGCCGGCATTGCCGTGGTAATAGTATTAACGGTTTCTTTCGGTATCGGAATCTGGTGGTTTGGTGGATGCTACAGTTACTACATGCTCAAGTTCCGGCGTTTGAAAGACAGTTTCTCATCTTGTTACAGTTGCATGACGGTTTCAAAATGACTTCTTGGTTCTGGTACTTTGAAGATTTGCCGGTTATCTGGTTCTGGTCGGAAACGGCATGTGATACACAAATTTCGTCAGGGGGCGGCCGTCTGATCAACGGTCGTGGCCCGCCCTCCCGTGGTAGCGTCAGGAAAAGGGCCGAAACGCTGGGAGGGTCTTCCTCTGAAGACCTCTGACGAACTTGCTCGAAGAAGAGTTTTCACATACATTTCATGGGCATTAGCCATCGGACACTCAGGAAAGACTGAGGGGCGCTCGGGGAAGACCGAGTGGCACCGGGAAAGACCGGAGACATCTTGGAGAGACAAGAACTACGGGTGTCTTGGCCTGGCTAGCCGGGGCACATTTCCGTCTTCGCTTGCTACATCTACAACAAAAGAATTATGCCCCCAGAGCTCTTACCGAAAGGGGGGGGGAGAATGATGAGCTCATCAATGGACTACAGGATGATGAACCGGCTTTTCCAAGGAACCCTGATGGGGGTTTGCCCGTGTTGTGTGTGTGTGGAAAAAGCTTTAAGACAGTCCGAGGAATGAAAGTTCACAGAACAAAAATGGGATGTCTTCCCGCTTCTGTTCGCCGCCCATCATCTCTCAGTGCGGGCTCAGTTTCGTCGGCTCAAGAAGTTCCAGAACCCATCCATGTTCCACAGATTGCTTTCGACGGAGGAACTGAATGTGTTTGTGGAAGAAGATTTAAGTCAATTCGCGGAATGAATGTTCATAAAACTAAAATGGGTTGTCAAACTGCTATCAATCAACGCTCTGCATCAACCAAGGAGGCAGGTAACACGTCTGACTACGCCGGGCCGGAAGCTAACCACAGCCCCGACAAAGTCTCCGATTCAGAAGCAGATGTAAATTCAGAACCCAAGACAAGAATTAAATTTCCGAAAGCAATTGACACTTCAGCTTGGTCAACATTAGACTTGGAGTTGACGAGATTACTCAAAGCCCAGTTGAGGGAGAATCCACAACTCGATATGAAAACCTTCTCAGAAATTATCTACAAAAAATGTTTTGATTCATTTGGTGTGGTCCAGAAAAACCCGGTTCACACGCATGCAGCAGTATCCAGACGGCAGAGAGAAATTGAAAAATTAAAGAAGGAGCGAAAGAAACTCAGGCGACAATGGAGAATCGCAGAGGGGGTCGAAAAAGTTGGTCTGTCTGAACTGTGGCGGGATGTAAAAAATCGGCTCCGGGCTCTCAGGGCTGCAGAAAGACTCCGGAAAAAGAAAAGTGAGCAAAAGAAAGCCAGATGCAAATTCATGGAAAATCCATTTTGCTTCGGAAAAAATTTGCTGGATCCACCAAAATCTGGCACTCTTCGAGCGACAAAACAAGAATTAGATGAGCACTTCCGTTTGGCGTTCAAAGATCCTCTTAGCGATTCAGAGCTGCCGGAAAGAACCGATTTTCCCGAAGTACAGTTGCCGAAAGTGGCTTTCGACGGTGGAGAGATAAAGACGAATGAAGTATCTCAGTTTCTAAAAAAAACGAGGAACAAATCTGCCCCAGGTCCCAACGGCATTCCATATTTGTTATACAAGAGATGTCCAGGCGTGCAAAAGCTGCTCTACAACCGTTTAAAGATTGCATGGCGATCTAGATGCGTAGATAGGGAATGGCAGAAGGCGGAGGGAGTTTTTATCCCCAAAGAAAAAGATTCGGTCAATATCAACCAATTCCGACCAATCTCACTTTTGAACGTGGAGGGAAAAATATTTTTCGCTGTTCTGGCCAAGAGGCTCACGGATTTTGCAATTCGTAATGAGTACATTGACAGATCCGTGCAAAAAGGAGGAGTCCCAGGAGTACCGGGATGTATCGAGCACTCATCCATGATTTGGGAGGCCATCAAAAGAGCAAGACAAAACCAACTCAGCCTGCATGTGGTCTGGCTTGATTTAGCAAATGCGTACGGGACTGTTCGCCATCAATTGCTCTGGAAGACACTCAAAAGGCACAATGTTCCAGAATTCCTCATCGATGTTCTGCAACAGTATTTTCGCCGTTTTAGGCTACGTCTGTCAACATCGACGTGCTCCACAGAGTGGTTCAACTTGCGGGTCGGAATTGCTATGGGGTGTTCAATTTCTCCCATCCTATTTGTTCTGGCTATGCACTTATTGCTCGGTTCGATTGCATCTCGGGTTCAGGATGTTTACCTGGGAAAAGGAATTTTCATGCCATCAATAAAAGCCTTCATGGACGACACTACTCTTATCTTGAATCACTGCGGCGAAATGCGCCGTATTCTTCAAAATTTCAACGACTTGTTGTCCTGGTGTGGAATGAAGTTCAAGCCAACCAAATCGAGAAGCCTTTCTTTGCGACATGGAGAGATTGATGGTTTTGTCTCATTCTCGGTGGCTGGTTGCGAAATCCCAACAATCCAGCAAGAGCCTGTGAAAAGCTTGGGAAGATGGTACAACGTCTCCATGAATGATGTGAATCGGAGCAGCATCGTTCTGCAGGGCTTGGTTGAGGACCTGAGGAAAATCAATTCAACCGAGCTGCAGGGAAAGTTCAAGGTATGGCTGGTACAGTTTGTTTTGATACCGAGGTTGCTATGGCCATTAACAATCTATGAGATATGTTTATCTCACGTGGAGCGAATGGAGAAGAAAATGAACTGCTGCATTCGGAAATGGCTGGGACTTCCACCGGCGTTAACAACTTTAGCTCTATATAGTAAGTCAGCTAAGTTAGCTCTTCCATTCAAGTCCCTAGTAGAAGAGTACAAGATTAGCAAGATACGGACACAGTTGATGCTGGACAACTCTTCAGACCCATGTATCGTGAATGTGGGCCCATCAGTTGGATCGGGAAAAGGCTGGACTGCAGGGAGGGACATCTGTGAAGCCGAGGGATCTTTGCAATGGTCTGAAAAGCTCGGAGCAGTGCAACCGGGACGGCTCGGTCTGGGTTGGTTCCATCATGTGTGGTGGTCTAAGGCCTCGTCGCAGGAAAGGACAAACCTGATTATTCAAGACAGAAGGCGAGCAATGGAGTTGGAAAGAGTGCAGTTAGGTGCTCAGATGTCGCAACAGGGCGATTGGACTAGATGGGAGGCGGCAGTTCAACATTCGATGACATGGAATGATTTGTGGCGTTACTCGCCCATCCGCCTATCTTTCGTGATTAGAGCGATGTATCATCAACTGCCGACAGCTTCGAATTTAGTGAAGTGGGGAAAGCTTGAAAATGAAGCCTGCAAGCTGTGTGAGAAAACAGAAACTCTGATTCATATTCTCTCATGTTGTCCGTATGCTTTGGCAAAGGGAAGATACACGTG